>JAOTNS010000081.1:690000-708416 GCA_028476615.1 Culter alburnus | reverse complement strand
GAATGCTCAATTGATGAGGATTTTCCATGAGTAATATGATATCTTGAGAGCAGAGAGGTCAAAGGTCAATATATGTGTGATAGAGGATGATATGATTTCATTAAATTAACTGAGATGCTAAAGTAAATATAATAAGCATTATTTTATAGATTTATTTTATATATATAGTTTTTATATTTTTATTTATTTATTAATTGTATTATTTATTTATAATATTTTTATTATTATAATTTATATATATATATATATAATATACTGTATATATCACAAACTTATTGTTTCAAATAGAGATCACGATTGTTTCATGATTCTGAACAGACATTTAATTTACTACAGTTTCAGACAAAATATTAATTGCTGCAGTCTATTTAATTTAATTAATTTGAAAGAATTATTTTTAAAAAATTGGTTTGAATGAATGATTCAATGATTCATAAAGACTGTACTTGTTTTATTTGTGTTTTTGAACAAATCTCTTGAATGAATGACTCAATGACTCACTCACAAAGACTTCACTTGTTTTTATTTGTGTTTTTGAACGAATCTCTTGAATGAATGACTCAATGACTCACTTATAAAGACCTCACTTGTTTCATTACTGGATGAATCAGCATTTTTAAACAAATATCTTGAATGAATGATTCAATGACTCACTCATAAAGACTTCACTTGTGTTTTTGAACAAATCTCTTGAATGAATGATTCAATGACTCACTCATAAAGACTTCACTTGTTTCACTTGTGTTTTTGAACAAATCTGTTAACTGAATGATTCAGTGACTCACTCATAAAGACTTCACTTGTTTCACTTGTGTTTTTGAACAAATCTCTGGAATGAATGATTCAATGACTCACTCATAAATACTTCACTTGTTTCATTTTGTGTTTGAACAAATCTCTTGAATGAATGACTCAATGACTCACTTATAAAGACCTCACTTGTTTCATTACTGGATGAATCAGCATTTTTGAACAAATCTCTTGAATGAATGATTCAATGACTCACTCACAAAAACTTCACTTGTTTCACTTGTGTTTTTGAATGAATCTTTTGAATGAAGGATTCAATGACTCACTTATAAATCCCTCACTTGTTTCATTACTAGATGAATCAGCATTTTTGAACAAATCTCTTGAATGAATGATTCAATGACTCACTCGAAAGCTGCGTCTCATTTCGAAGGCTGTGTTCTCTAGCGGTCGCATTTAAAGGCTGTATACAACAAGGTCATCTCATTTAAGAAAAGTAACTGTAAGATTTCAAAATAAGAAAGAAATGGCAGTATTTTACACCTCACAAGGAATAATAGTCAGTTTTATTACAGTTCATTTTCTTAAATAAGACATCCTTGATGACGTATGCAGCCTTCAAATGCGACCTCCGAAATAAGACGCAGCGGTAAAGACTTCACTTGTTTCATTACTGGATGAATCACTATTTTTGAACAAATCTTTTGAATGAATGATTCAATGAAAAAATACATTTATTTAACAGTCACTTGTCGCCAACTACTGGGGTAACAATGTAATGATACAACCTTTATTTGAAGCATCAATGTCATTTCAAAAAATGATTTACTCTGTTTTGATCGCTACTGTAGACATCAGTGTTTATATCTGAACTATAAACGTTTATCCAGTACTTCTGTGATCATTTATTTATTATAAGACAGAAATAATACTGTGTGGTTGAAAAGACTGTTTGTGAATCAGGTTCATACCTAAAACATGACAAACTGCTCTCTTGGGGTTAGTGGCAGCGTCAACACAGAATGAAATGTCCGATTTGTCAAAAATCATATATTATATATTAATATATCATATATATATATATACATAACTTAGGAAACGCTCACGCCCTAAAAACACCCATGTGGCTGCAGCACACTGATAGCATCATGTTTCCTCTGTAAACCAATGACAGAAACAACTACTGCTGCAGCATTAACAGGAAATGACATGCAATGTCATCCAAAGAGAACTACACACCACACACGATTGTGTAAGACACTATTCTGAGACGCAGCAGCAGAAGTCGAAAATCAATGAGGCAAGATTGTTAGCATAACACAATCCATTCAACTGACCCGCTTTGAGCTCGGCACGCTTGTTTCGTTTACGGCTGCCGTCATTCTTACTAACTTACATCTGAATCAACAGATCCACTGAACGAAAAACATCAAGAAGAATGTAAATGTTCAATGCCTTCAGAAGTGTTTCAGCACAAATTCCTTTATTTACTCAATCCAAACCTGTATGACTTCCTTTATTCTGTGAGGCACAAAAGGAGACGTTGATCTCTGAGGAAACTGTGATTCCTCAAAAGAAAGAAAAGTGCAGAAGTAAAGATTCTGCTTTTATTTTCAGTGAACTAACCTTTTAAGGCCAGTCACTACAGGTGAACGAAAAGATCTCGTCAGACATTAATCACAATACATTAAGACAATTGCTTTTTTATCACTTCATAAATCAGAAAATTATGGAAGCTTGTTTCTGCCAAGAAATAAAAATAAAAAAGGTAATTGTGACTTTATATCTCACAATTCTGACTTTGTTTTCCTCAGAATTGCAAGATATAAACTGACAATTGCGAGTTATAAAGTCAGAATTGCAAGAAAAAAGTCATTGTGAGATAAAAAGTCGCAATTACCTTCTTATTTTATTTCATGGTAGAAACATTCAATTGCAATTCTATCTCGCAATTCTGAATTTATATCTCACGATTCTGACTTTATATCTCGCAATTCTGACTTGCGTTCTCGACTTTATATCTCAATTCTGACTTATGGCAATTCTGAATATATCACAATTCTGACAATTTATATATCCAATTCTGACTTTATATTCACAATTCTGACTTTATATCCAATTCTGACTATATCTCATAATTCTGACTTATATCTCGACAATTCTGACTTTAATTCTGACTTATATCTCTCTGACGACTTTATATCTCATAATTCTGACTTTATATCTCGCAATTCTGACTTTATATCTCGCAATTCTGACTTTATAACTTACAATTCTGACTTTATAACACAATTGCGAATTTAAATCTTGCAAATCTGAGAAAAAAAAAGTCAGAATTGTGAGATTCTGAGAGTCGCAGTTACCTTTTTAATTTTTTTATTTAGTGGCGGAAACAAGCTTCCATAGAAAATGCTGTCAACAAACATACAAAAAAAATGCATGAAAAAAAAACAATGATTTTGCTTGTAGTGTTTTGCATTAAACTCAATGTTACAGCAAAGTCTATCATACATCAAAACCCAGACCCAGAATCCATCAGCAGGACAAAACAATCCAGAACAGATCTGTCTCATATCAACATGACACATATTCAAATCAATGGCTCATTTGCCAGTTGGGCAGGTCAGGTGACCCCATTTAGCCCTACAGACGTCCTTCATCTCCCATCAACCCCGCTGAGATCCCAGACGGCTTGTACAGACTCCAGAGACGCTGCCGCCCACCCGAGACACAAAGACACGCCGACAGTTTGCATACACATTAAAAAGGGCAGATAATGGATGTGAACTGATTCCAGAACGATCTCCTGTGTCGTTCTCTCCCACAAACTCACGCTGATAACACTGCTGCCGCCCACCCGAGAGCGTTTGATTTCATTGTCATGTCCGCGTATCTCTGGCAGTAAAAGGTGACGGCGCCGTCGGCACAGACGGGCCAGAAATTCCCAGAGAGTTTAGAGATAATCAATCAGTCAATCAATCGATCAATAAACCCCACGGGAAACAATATCTGCTCCAGAACGCACACACGGGTGTTATCAGGACAGCGTGTGAGGTTCAGCTGAGGTCTGCTGAAAGTACATGAACAATTATCGCTCAGATAAGACAGTGATGAGTGACATTTAAAGCGGCCAATAAAAGCCACTTAGTATTCAAATCATCATAGGAACGTTTCCTTCGCAGCCGAGCCATTCGCTCTGGGCAAAATACTGAAGCCATTATATCTGTCTGTCTTCTCTTTCTGTGAGCGTCTGGACTGTGAAAACACACACACACACACACACACACACAACACATGTGTGATCACAATAATACCGCTGAATGAGCTGCTATGTGAATAATAACTGCACATGAACTGATACTGTTGCTGAAGATCATATTAAAATCTACATGAAACAAGCTTCACAACATATCTGAAATAATGCATTAATGCAACAAAAATATAATTCCATTCTCTGATTAGACAATGTGACCGTTTGGTTGTTCACAGAAGTTAAAGTAAAAAGTAGAGCCAGCAAACAAAAATAAGTTTTACTAATGTTCCCATTAATGTTATTATGAAAATGTAAATTCTGAATGTTCTCTGAAGGTCCTGTTTTTAAATATTTTTTTGTTATATAAACGTTAAATGAACATTCCATTTTATCATTCTTCAAACATTATTGGAATGTTACTTTTGAATGTTCTCTGAACATTCTG
This sequence comes from Culter alburnus, assembly GCA_028476615.1. Lineage (NCBI taxonomy): Eukaryota > Metazoa > Chordata > Actinopteri > Cypriniformes > Xenocyprididae > Culter > Culter alburnus. The sequence goes on along the minus strand of JAOTNS010000081.1, from coordinate 703,968 downwards.
AAACGAGCAACATTTAAAAAACATTAGACAAACATCCATTCTGTGTTAACATTATTAAAGACCAGATAACTCTGAATGAATGTTCTTTTAATGTTACTGTAAGAACATTTGTTCATAACTTTGAGGAAAAACATGCTTTTGATTATTTTTACTACTATGATTTTCACACACACAGTTAAATCAGGAACATGCACCACTAATAAGGTAAAAGGAGTCGATTATAAATTATATGTGGAACAAAAACTGTTATATTTTATGTAAAATGACTCATTAAAGTTCTGACGAATCTCTGATTCAACAATGTGACCGTGTTATTGTTCACAGATGAGGTATTTTTTTATAAAAGTAAAATTAGACTGAGCTAACAAAAATAAGTTCTAAGAACGTTTTACTAACATTCCCATTAGTTATGAGTTGAACATTATAACATTATGAAATTGTCATTTCTGAATGTTCTCCAAACGTTCAAAACGTCCTGTTTTTTAAACAATTTAAAAATATGTAAATGTTAAGTGAACATTCCATTTTATAATTCTTCAAACATTACTGGAATGTTACTTTTGAATGTTCTCTGAACGTTCTGAAACGAGAAACATTTAAAAAACATTAGACAAACATCCATTCTGTGTTAACATTATTAAAGACCAGATAACTCTGAATGAATGTTCTTTTAATGTTACTGTAAGAACGTTTGTTCATAACTTTGAGGAAAAACATGCTTTTGATTATTTTTACTACTATGATTTTCACACACACAGTTAAATCAGGAGCTTGCACCAATAATAAGGTAAAAGGAGTTGATTATAGATTAGATGTGGAACAAACACTGTTATATTTTATGTATAATATAAAAACATATTTTTTCACTAAGGCCTATGACTTGTGATGCTGTTTGTTGTCTGATGTTTGCTTGGTTTGTATACATGTTTTTATAAGTCTTTTACATCATTGTACAGCACATTGGTCAACTGTAGTTGTTTTTAATTGTGCTTTATAAATAAATTGAGACTTGAGACTTGAAAATGACTCATTAAAGTTCTGACGAATCTCTGATTCAACAATGTGACCGTGTTATTGTTCACAGATGAGGTATTTTTTTATAAAAGTAAAAAGTAGACCGAGCTAACAAAAATAAGTTCTAAGAACGTTTTACTAACATTCCCATTAGTTATGAGTTGAATGTCATTTCTGGATGTTCTCCAAACGTTCAAAAAGTCCTGTTTTTTTAAAAACAATTTAAAAATATGTCAATGTTCAGTGAACATTCCATTTTATCATTCTTCAAACATTTTTGGAATGTTACTTTTGAATGTTCTCTGAACGTTCTAAAACAAGCAACATTTAAAAAACATTAGACAAACATCCATTTGTGTTCACATTTTGAGAACATTATTAAAGACCAGATAACTTTGAATTAATGTTCTTTTAATGTTACTGTAAGAACGTTTGCTCATAACTTTGAGAAAACCTTGACAGAATGTTCCCTGTTAGCTGAAGAAATATTATTCTTCCTTTTATTTAATTAAAAAAAAACATGCTTTTGATTATTTTTACTACTATTATTTTCACATACACAGTTAAATCAGGAACATGCACCACTAATAAGGTAAAAGGAGTCAATTATAAATTAGATGTGGAGCAAACACTGTTATATTTTATGCACAATTACTCATTAAAGTCCTGACAATACATTTAAAATTTTTCATAAACATTTTAAAATGTTTTAGTAAAAAGTTTCCTGTCATGCAGGTGCATATAAATGATTAAATATCATTCTTCCTTGCATTCATTTAATAAAAAACATGCTTTTATGATTTTCACTATATGATTTTATGAACATATTTTACTATATACTATTATTATTATATACTAATTTAGTATATAAATTTATTCATTCAAATTCTGGCGATTCAAAAAGATGTGATATTTAGCAAGAATTAGATTACTGTTTAATGGTGCATACACATGAAATGATAATAATTAGACAGGAACATGGTTCCATTACGATTTAATGCGCAAACACTTGTACCAGATGCTCAAAATATTAAAAACACCATCACCGCTCGCACAGAATAAACTCCAGCGCGCCGTCTGTCCTCCAGATGAGCTTATTTTTAATTTGCTGTTCGTTTAAAATGAGACCGTTTCATAAATGACTCACTCATGATTGTGCTCATTGTCACCTTTTATGGTAACTAGAGTCTAGTTTTTAAAAATATCACACAATGATGAATAAAGATCATCCATGTGAAATAACTTCACAGATCTGAATTTATAAACCATCAAACCCACAGCCATATCAAGGTGTCAAACATTTCCTCTGTGAACACACACGATTCGGACAATCTGATCTGACACTCTTTACTCACACATTGACTACTTTACAGTGTGATTATTTACAATAATCAGAGTAAGGAAGTACTCGCATGACACGAGCAAACCTCTTCACTTGCATGCAATTTTCATTATTTTGATTATTAGCTAAAAATTGTGGTTATTTTTTACCACCAATATTCACATATGCACAGCAAACATACAGTCAGATACTGGACACTGTTTTAATCTACTTGCGTCAAATACCAAACACATTTATATGCTAAAAATGTCTTCATTTCGAAGACATTTTTTGACCATCAATATACAACATAAACTCAGTTTCTTAAATTATACCATCTTTACCGCTGTGTTTATGAATCTGCGCATGATCCATGAGTGGAATAGATGCAATTAAAGTCTTTACGCCTGATTAAAATCAAAATTAAGCTAAAAATATGGATGCTAGGATTATGAGCTTAATCTCGTCAATTTGATCAAAGTTTACATGAGGTAAGGTTTAATCGCAATATTGCCTGAAATGCATTATGAATGTTTGAGTCTGAATCAAACGAAGAGCTGCAGTGTGTCCGACGCACTAATGCATCATGTGATCAGATCTAATTGAGTCAATCAGACACTCTTCAGACGGATGATGTTTACTCACTCGTGTGTGTGTTGTAGGAGCCTTTACTAACAGTACTGTGTACATTTTAAATGGTAAATGTTGCTCTGAAACATCCAGGGTCTTTTCATCACGATATATGCTATATAGAAAATCACAAGCGTTTGATTGTTTGTATCGTCCCAAAATGTAACTATATTATCGTCCAGTTCTAATCTGAGAAATGCAACTATACGGCATGAAGATGTAATAAACAAACATCGTGATTTCTGTAAAGCTGCTTTGACATGTGTTATAAAACTGACTTTATTCAAGTGCTTCAAAAATGAAAGATGCTTGTTTGACCACTTTTAGTTTTTCTTTGATTGCACTGGCATTGCAAAACCAACAGTTGTGTATTTTGCTTGGTTTAACCACAATGGCTGTGTTTGTGTCACATTGCACAAGAAATCTTGGGTTATACGGATGTTTGCAGAAAGCTCAGCATCTCGGCTTAGGATGATCCTTAAACTCCTTGAAGAAGTTACATGAAGATGCAGAAACATTTTGCACATTTTTGTTCCGTAGACATAGAAATCGAGTCTTATTGCATCGGTTTTAGGGTGAGTTTATAACAGGATGTTGTTTTTAGGAGGTTTTTATGTAAGTTTAATGCGCATACAGACTTCTATTCATATTTTTATGGGGGCGAGAAAGTGTGACAGAGTGCAATATTTTAATAAAAAATATAGGATTAATTAAAAATGGTCAAGCAAATGCTACTGGACCGCCTGAGATGGACCGACCCATTCAAGACATTTACACTCGAAAAAATGCTGGGTTAAAAACAACCCAAGTTGGGTTGAAAATGGACAAACCCAGTGATTGGGTTAAATGTTTGTCCAACCTGCTGGGTAGTTTTATTAAACTCAACTATTGTTTAAACATTTCTTTATTACTTGCTTAAAATGAACCCAAAGTATGTTGGAAATTAACATTTATTAATATGTTTAATGAAACATAATTAAACAATAAATATTTATTAAATTGCTTATTAATAAATGTTCAGCTTTTGATTATTACTGTTGCCTCTAGTAATTATGTGTCTGATTTTGGGTTCATTTTAAGACAGACGTATAGTCATTTTTAATGAATAGTTGAGTTAAATAAAGCTGTCCAGCACATTGGGCAAACATTTAACCCAACCGCTGGGTTTGTCCATTTTCAACCCAGCAATTTTTAGTGTACATAAGAGGCCGTGGACAAATCATATGCATATTGAAACTGCCTAGGTAGGAAACTCATAGCCGATTAAACAGTTGGTTTGGGTAAAATAAACGAACAAACGAAGTACCACATTACTACCAGATGGTAAAATCATACACTCTAAAACATGCTGGGTTAAAAACAACCCAAGTTGGGTTGAAAATGGACAAACCAAGCGATTGGGTTAAATGTATGTCCAACCTGCTGGGTAGTTTTATTTAACTCAATTATTGATTAAAAATGACTGTATTTCTTGCTTAAAATGAACCCAAAGTATGTTGGAAATGAACATTTATTAATACGTTTAATGAATAATACTTAAACATTTATTAAATTGCTTATTAATAAATGTTCACCTTTTGATTATTATTGTTGCCTCTAGTAATTATGTGTCTAATTTTTAATTTCCAACATATTTTGGGTTCATTTTAAGTCAGCCATATAGTCATTTTTAATCAGTAGTTGAGTTAAATAAAACTGACCACTGGATTAACACTGGATTTGTCCATTTTCAACCCAACTTTGGTTGTTTTCAACCCAGCTTTTTTAGAGTGTGCATAAGAGGCCGTGCACAAATCACATGCATATTCAAACGCTGCCTAGGTAGGGAACTCATTACTAGATCGTCACATAGCCGATTAAACAGTTGGCTTGGGTAAAATAAATGAACAAATGAAGTACCACATTACTACCAGATGGTAAAATCATACACTCTAAAACATGCTGGGTTAAAAACAACCCAAGATGGGTTGAAAATGGACAAACCCAGGATTAAATGTTTGCCCAAAGTGCTGGTCAGTTTTATTTAACTCAACTATTGATTAAAAATGACTACATGGCTGACTTAAAATGAACCCAAAATATGTTGGAAATTAACATTTACTAATATGTTTAAGTTTAATGAATGATAATGAAACAATAAACATTAATTAAATTGCTTATTAATAAGATTATTATTGTAGCCTCTAGTAATTATGTGTCTGATTTTGGTAAGCCAGACATATAGTCATTTTTAATCAATAGCTGAGTTAAATAAAACTGTCCAACAATGGGCAAAAATTTAACCCTGGGTTTGTCCATTTTCAACCCAACTTGGGTTGTTTTTAAATTATAGTGTGCATAAGTGGGCCGTGGACAAATCATATGCATATTCAAACGCTGCCTAGGTAGGGAACTCATTAATAGGTCGACACATAGCGATTAAACAGTTGGTTTGGGTAAAATAAACGAACAACGAAGTACCACATTACTACCAGATGGTAAAATCATACACTCTAAAACATGCTGGGTTAAAAACAACCCAAGTTGGGTTGAAAATGGACAAACCCAGGGTTAAATGTTTGTCCAAAGTGCTGGTCAGTTTTATTTAACTCAACTATTGATTAAAAATGACTACATGGCTGACTTAAAATGAACCCAAAATATGTTGGAAATTAACATTTACTAATATGTTTAATAAATGTTTAAGTTTAATGAATGATAATGAAACAATAAACATTAATTAAATTGCTTATTAATAAGATTATTATTGTAGCCTCTAGTAATTATGTGTCTGATTTTGGTAAGCCAGACATATAGTCATTTTTAATCAATAGTTGAGTTAAATAAAACTGTCCAACAATGGGCAAAAATTTAACCTGGGTTTGTCCATTTTCAACCCAACTTGGGTTGTTTTTAAATTATAGTGTGCATAAGTGGGCCGTGGACAAATCACATGCTTATTCAAACGCTATCTAGGTAGGGAACTCATTACTAGGTCGACACATAGCTGATTAAACAGTTGGTTTGGGTAAAATAAACGAACAAACGAAGTACCACATTACTACCAGATGGTAAAATGATACTCTTAAAAATAAAGATGGTTACCATTTCTCGTTCCCCAAAGAACCTTTCAGTGATCAGTTCTTAAAATCAGTTCTTAGAACATTGAAACAATCTAAACAATCTGCGTAGAATGCAATGGAACCATTGATGCCAATAAAAACTTTATTTTTAAGAGTGTACTTTGATATTTTCCATACTACTATGCATACACGTAATGCACACGTGTTACTTTGGTAGCCTATTTATATCTCTGTTTTTAATTTAATTCTCTACAACTATATTCATATTGAATGCAATGAAAACCTTACTGATTTCCTGACAAATTCATATGTAATGCTCTTGACATGACACTTCAGATGATCAGATCAGACAGGAAAACATGCATGTAACATGTGATTTGTGGTCAGTGAGATTATGTGTTTTCTGATCTTCTCTTTCACACTGGACTCTTTTACTGCATTTAGTCTTATTTATATCCATGCAACTGTTCCTGTTTATGCTTTTCTCTTGCATTTCTCTCTTTTCAGTGTTTTGGCATCATGCACGAAACGTCATGTCAATGCAGCACTATGAATCTGAATGCATAACGTGTAATAATGAGCATGACATCGATTGAGATCCAGTAATACAGTGATTGTGGTCTGACCTTCCTGTCCGCGGAGCTCCATCGCGCTCTGCTCTGCCCTTCATCCTCCTCATCGTCACCCATGAGCCCCGCGGATGCTGAGTCTGACTCCTCGCCTTCCTCCAGCTCCTCCTCATCTTCAGCGGAGACCTTCAGGCGCTTAGGCGCGCGCTCGTACTCCTCCAGCACAGACATGATATATAAATCAATCAATCACTCACAATCGGTAATAAAAATGATGAGAATAATCTGAAAGGAGCGCACACGCACACACGCGCGCTCATGTGCTGCTTTGGTCAGGGACGGCGCGCGACACTCATCCGGCAACAGCTCTGCGCGCTCACGCCCTGGATCCTCGCTCACTGCGGCTCTGACGTCACGCTGGTTTTTCATTGGATCCTGCATCTGAGTGACGGATGGAATCGGCGCTTATTGGCTGCGATCGGAGCATGCGTAAAGAACACAGGGCTGCTTATGATCTGAATAGTCTGACATTAAAATAATTATAATAATCACTTTGAACTTCTTTGTTTGAAAATTACTTTACCATAATGAACATGTCAAGCACTATTCAGACAAATTAAGTCCAGAAATTAAGATCAGTGTATACAAAATAAATGGTATTAAAATCATAAGTATTTCTGACCATCAACAAAAACATGTAAACACAGAGCTGTCTTAATTAAAAGCGTAATTAAAGCAGAGGGAAGTTGAACCTGGGGAAACTGAAATATGAGAATGTGGCATATGGGTCAAATATGAGGAAGTGGAATCATGTGGAATTTTCTCTGAATGTGACTCAGAGCAGTTAAATCTGTTAGAACAGTTAAATCAGTCTGAGATCACAGAATATTAATACAACAGTAAAGTCAAGTCAAGACATGACTGAATTAAAACAACATCATGTGATAGATAGATAGATAGATAGATAGATAGATAGATAGATAGATAGACAGACAGGCTGAACGATAGATAGACAGACAGAATGACAGACGGACAGACAGACAGAAGGATCAGACAGACAGACAGATAGATAGATGGATGGACGGAAGACAGACGGACAGACCAATAGACAGACGGACAGGCTGAACACTAGACAGACAGACTTAACAACAGACGGATGGATGGACAGACGGACGGACGGACGAACAGACAGACAGACAGACAGGTAGACGGACGGACAGACAGACGGACAGACAGACGATAGACAGACAGACGGACGGACGGACGGACGGACGGACAGACAGACAGGTAGACGGACAGACAGACAGATGGACGGACAGACAGACAGACGGACGGACGGATGGACAGACAGGTAGACAGATGGACGGACGGACAGACAGAGGACAGACGGACAGACAGACCAATAGACAGACAGACGGACAGACAGACAGACAGAAAGACAGACAGACAGACAGACAGATGGATGGACGGAAGACAGACGGACAGACCGATAGACAGATAGACAGGCCAAACACTAGACAGACAGACTTAACAACAGACGGATGGATGGATGGACAGACGGACGGACAGACAGACAGACAGACAGACGAGACAGACAGACGGACAGACAGACAGGTAGATGAAGACAGATGGACAGACGATAGACGGACAGACAGACTTAACAACAGACGGATGGACAGACGGACGGACGGGCAGACAGACAGGTAGACAAACAGACAGACAGACGGACAGACAGACCGACCGACCGATAGACGGATGGACGGACAGACAGACAGACAGACAGACAGACAGACGGAACGGACAGACAGGACCGACAGACAGACAGACAGACAGACAAGGAGAGACAGACGGACGGACAGACAAGACAGAAAGACAGACGATGGACAGACAGACAGACAGACAGACCGATGGAGAGGATGGGACAGACAGACAGACAGACGGACGACATGGAGGACAGACAGGACCAGATGGACGGACAGACAGACAGACAGACAGACAGACGGATGGACGGAAGACAGATGGACAGACCGATAGACAGGCCAAACACTAGACAGACAGACTTAACAACAGACAGACGGATGGATGGATGGACAGACGGACGGACGGGCAGACAGACAGGTAGACAAACAGACAGAAGGACGGACAGACCGACCGACCGATAGACGGATGGACGGACAGACAGAACAGAAAGACGGAAGACAGCGGACGGACGGACAGACAGAGACCGATAGACAGACAGACAGACGGACAGACAGACAGACGGATGGACAGACAGGTAGACGGACAGACAAACAGACAGACAGACAGACGGATGGACCGGATGGACCGACAGACAGATGACAGACGGACAGACGGATGGAGATGGACAGACAGACAGACCGACGATGGACGGACAACAGACAGACAGACAGACGGATGGACGGAAGACAGATGGACAGACCGATAGACAGGCCAAACACTAGACAGACAGACTTAACAACAGACAGACGGATGGATGGATGGACAGACGGACAGACGGGCAGACAGACAGGTAGACAAACAGACAGACAGACGGACGGACGGACAGACAGTCTGATGGATGGATGGGCAGACAGATGGACAGACAGACAAGACCGACCGACCGATAGACGGATGGACGGACAGACAGACAGAAAGACAGACAGACGGACGGACGGACAGACAGAGACCGATAGACAGACAGACAGACAGACGGACAGACAGACAGACGGATGGACAGACAGACAGACAGACAGACAGACAGACAGGTAGACGGACAGACAAACAGAAGACAGACGGACAGACAGACAGACGGAGGACAGACAGACAGACAGACAGGTAGACGGACAGACAGACAGACAGACGGATGGACGGACAGACAGATGGACGGACTGACAGACAGATGGATGGACAGACAGACAGACAGACAGACCGATAGACGGATGGACGGACGGACGGACGGACAGACGGACAGACAGACAGACAGATGGACGGACGGACAGGGAGACGGACAGACAGACGGAGAGGCCGAATACTAGACAGACAGACAGACGGACGGACAGGTAGATGGACAGACAGAGAACAGACGGACAGGCCGAACACTAGAAAGACAGACCGATAGATAGACATACAGACCGATAGACAGACAGACAGACAGACAGACAGACAGGCCGAACGATAGACAGACAGACAAACATACATACAGACAGACGGACAGGCAGACGGATGAATGAATAGATGGTTCATGTTCTCTGTGTTTATGTTCTCATGGACATCAGAGACTGCTGAGACTGATTTCAGATGTTGTTTACGTGAGTCTGTCTTCAGTCTCTCCATGATTCCTCCAGCTGTCAGCTCAGGTTTGGACATCTGTGGGTTCATGAAGTGGGAAACCAGTGGTAAAGATGCGGCTGGTGTTCTGGGCCGACTCTCCCACAGTTCCCAGCGTCAGAAGCTCTTTGAGAAGTACACACACTTCAGCAGCAATTGCAGCCCATCTGAGACGCACTGCACGTCTCTCCACAGCCAGAACACATCCAATAAATCATGCGAAATAAACAGACAATGATAATAATGTCTCCTGCCATGTTGGTGGAGAGCAAAATGTGTGATTTCTAAGCAGTTGTCTCTGTTCTACCTTTTGTTCACTAGGGAGGAAATTTGCATCAAATAGCGTTTTGCACCCGGTGGAGCGGCAGGTGCTTTTCTAGCATCCGAATATGTTTATGCAGGAGGCGTTTCATCTTCCCAGACTGAACAGATAGTGCTGCTAAACCTGGAAAACCACAGAGATCTATCTAGGACAGAGGTGTGCTGCACAAACACGCCTTTGCTTTGCATGTGTGTGTGCAAACTGCTTGAGAAGATCACCGAAAAAGAGTCACGCGGCTGTTATGAAGGGTTTTTATAGACACTCTTACTCAGTATTTTTGCCTTGTGTTCCAGTACAAACATCTAAACATCCTTAAATCAAGATACATTTACTTGAGAAGCAAAATGATGTAAGATATTATGACTTGTTTTCCAACAAAACTTTATTGAGAAAAATGAGAAAAATATCTGAAGGTGGGGGGAAATTATCTTGTTTTCCCTTTGAATTAAGTTTATTTTTCTGACATTTAGCTTCTAAAGTAAATGCATCTTTGTTTATGAATGTTTAGATGTTTGTACTGGAAAACAAGACAAAAATATTGAGTAAGAAAAACATTTTTAGCATTGAAGTGCATATTTCTAAGCACACGTTTTCACAGCTGGTGTCAGAATATATCAGGCGTGTGTGAATACTTGTGCATAAAAATATTCACCCTGAAATAGCAGACGAGCTCTTGAGCAAACATCTTGTGTGCGTGTGCCGTCGTCAGTTCGCAGTGTCTTTCCTGTAATGGGCATCTACAGCCCAACTGTTTCAGGTCAGGGGTTTTGATCTTACAAACACTATGAAGTGAAACAGGTGGAACTGAAGTCATGATTCTGCTCGAGCTGATCTACAGGGGAAAATACCCACAATTCACTCAAGCTTCTTTGGATAACTGCTATAAAATACACTGTAAAAGATTATTTTTCGAAGTTGTAAATAAAAGCTAAAGATTATTGGAGTATGTTTTATAAGAAAATACTATTTTAGACTTTCTACTGAAATGTGTTACTTGCCATTTTTTGGTAATTCTTTGTGAAATTTAAATTATTTGTGAAATGAGAGTGAAAATAGTTTCACCACAGATAATTTTCAGTGTACAGCTCATTTACATGAGAGTTCACATGCTTTAAATTTGTTTCACTAAAAATGAAACTAATAACAAACATGAGATTCAAACTCATCCATCTGAATAGATAGATAGATAGATGGACAGAAGGATAGATAGATAGATAGATAGATAGAGATAAGGATAGATAGATAAATAGATAGATAGATACAGATAGATAGATAGATAGATAGATAGATAGATAGATAGATAGATAGATAGATAGGATGGATGGATAGATAGATAGATAGATAGATAGATAGATAGATAGATAGATAGATAGATAGGATAGATAGAGATGGATGGATGGATAGAAGAGGATAGATAGAAGATAGATAGATAGATGGACGATGGATGGATAGGATAGATAATAGATAGGATAGATAGATAGATGATGGATGGATGGATGGATTAGATAGAATAGATAGATAGATAGATAGATAGATAGATAGATGGCTAAAGATAGATGGATAGGATGATGATAGATAGATAGAATGATAGATAATAGATGATAGATAGATAGATAGATAGATAGATAGATAGATAGATGGGATAGATAGATGGACGGACGAGGACGGAGGACAGATAGATAGATAGATAGATAGATACGAAGGGTGGATAGATAGATAGATAGATAGATAGATAGATAGATAGATTGATAGATAGATAGATAGATATATAGATATAGATGAGGGATGGATGGATGATGGAACGATGATAGATAGATAGATAGATAGATAGATAGATAGATAGATAGATAGATAGATAGATAGATAGATAGATAGATAGATAGATAGATAATAGATAGAGATAGATATGATAGATATAGGATGGATGGATGGATGGATGGACGGGTGGATGGACAGATAGACAGAGGATAGATAGATAGATAGATAGATAGAAGATGGATGGATGATGGATAGAGGGGATAGATAGATAGATAGATAGACAAGATGGATGGTGGATGGACGGTGGATGGACAGATAGACAGAAGATAGATAGATAGATAGATAGATAGACAGACAGACAGAAGGATGGATGGATGATGCTGGATGGATGGACAGATAGACAGAGGATAGGATAGATAGATAGATAGATAGATAGAAGATGGATGGATGGATGGTGGAGATAGATAGATAGATAGATAGATAGACGGAGGGATAGATGGATGGATGGATGGATGGATTGGATAGATAGATAGATAGATAGATAGATAGATAGATAGATAGATAGATAGACAGAAGGATGGATGGATGGATGGATGGATAGACAGATAGATAGATAGATAGATAGATAGATAGATAGATAGATAGATAGAATGGATAGATAGATAGATAGATAGATAGATAGATAGAGATAGATAGATAGATAGATAGATAGATGGATGGATGGACAGAAGGATGGATAGCTTTAAATTTGTTCAAATGAAATAATAACATTAATAAAGTAACAGAATGAAGCTCATCTCTTCTGAACTCAAACCTGCAGCTCCAACAAAGAGGGTCATCAATGATACTAATTATGAAGTTATATTTAGCCTCGGCCGTTACTCAGTTAATTAGATGAGATCATATCTGAAGCCTGTGTGAGACTCTTGTGTTGACGGGTCAGTCAGAAGTCAGGATGGCTGGAATCCCGACCGGCCCGTCTGACCGCCTCATTAACCCATTACTGCAGACCATCACGCTTTTGTTCAATCTGACAAGCAGCTTATTTAGCGCCAAATCATGAGATTTTTTTGAGCATCATGCAAGTGTTTATTGATCATATTGTGACAGGCTGAAGGCTGGAGCTCTATAGTCGATTTATCAGAGATACTGACGCCTGACCTACTTACAGCAGGAGCACTTAGACTCGATTCCAGCTCTTCTCCAGCCTACACACTGGCCTGATTTCACATGAAGAGACACACAGACTCAGAGATGTGCAGTGATCATCAGGTTCCTGTTACAAACTATAAACACGATTCAAAAGAACATCTATTTGAGCTCAATATTAGACAGCAAGATTAAAAGCACACGATTCAAACGATTCAGAAGATTAAGATCTCCAGCATTCAACAGTGTTCATGACGGAAGCGTCAGATGTTGCACAGAGGATCATTTTATAAAGATATTTGTGTGTGATGCTTTAAGCTACATAATTAATAATGCAGCAGTCACAGCTGGAATCCTTCATTAATAAACAACTGATATTTTGTGTGTTTAAGTGATGTAAGGAGAGTTTTTGGTCCTTTCTAAAGAGTTTGAATCACATGTAAGACTTTGAAAGCTTCATGTCAACTCTTAAAATGATAAAGTCGGCATGAAAGGGAAGTTGCACTCGTCTTTTCTTCTGTATGTCTGAGTGAAATGCTTTGCAAACAAGAACAAATGTAGGGCGGGGCTTGATTTTATCTGTGGGGGATTGATTGGATGGTTGAGGTTTGCTATTGGTGGATCTCATGTGAGTGACAGGTTGCCCCGCCTTCATCATCAGAGAAGAGAGGGAGTTATTCTGATACAAGATTACGAGGAACATGAATTTAAAACAATGATATGCACCGATTAATCATTTATAATAAACACTGTAATATTCCATAAATAACTTGAATTGTTTTGCATTATTAGACAAACAAATAGAACAGGATCATA
>JAOTNS010000081.1:450000-687500 GCA_028476615.1 Culter alburnus | reverse complement strand
ACTGGAAAAGAAACATTCAGGACACTGAAAATACCTTGATTAATGCTCTGCAGCATCATGTCAAACAACACTTTACTGTGGTAAAATCACTTTAACATGTTTACAAGCCACAGACATCATTATGACAACTAATCTCATCTGGTGAGGCAACTTTATGACTTAATCAGATTTATTTATGTAGAGAATCCCATTGAAACCTTCATCACATGATGATGAGCATTCAAACTTCATAATTCAATCATTTTATCACTTAAAACTCATCTTTGATCACTAAAATGACATTAAAATAGCTTGAATGTAACTCTACACCCTTGCCTCATTTAATATACGCGGATCAATGAATATGCAAATTAGCCCCGCCTCCACTCACTCTCACGCCAGCTCAGAGATCCACTCGGTCAACTTACTGAGGTAAACGCTGCACAATGGTACAACATCGGACATATACCGGTAATTAAAGGATTAGTTCACTTTCAAATGAAAATTTCCTGATAATTTACTCACCCCCATGTCATCCAAGATGTTCATGTCTTTCTTCAGTTGAAAAGAAATTAAAGTTTTTGATATAAACATTCCAGGATTATTCTCCTTATAGTGGACTTCAATGGCCTCCAAACGGTTGAAGGTCAAAATTACAGTTTCAGTGCAGCTTCAAAGAGCTCTACATGATTCCAGACGAGGAATAAGAGTCTTATCTAGAGAAACCATCGCTCATTTCCTAAATTTTTTTTAAATTTTATACATTTTAACAATAAATGCTCATCTTGAACTAGCTCTCTTCTTCTTCTCTATTTGAATTCCAGCAGTGTAGACACTGCAATTAGTTTGAACTAATTGTTATATATTTGCACTAGCATATTCAGTGTCTACACTGCCGAAATTCAAATAGAGAAGAAGAAGAGAGCTAGTTCAAGATGAGCATTTATGGTTAAAATGTAAAATTTCAATTTTTTTTTAGAAAAAAATTGCAATGGTTTCTCTAGCTGAGACCCTTATTTCTTCGCGCAGAACACTTTGAAGCTGCACTGAAACTGTAATTTTGACCTTCAACCGTCTGGAGGCCATTGAAGTCCACTATAAGGAGAAAATCCTGGAATGTTTTTCATCAAAAACGTTAAAAACATTAGTAATGCGTCCAATCTTTTGACTGGTACTGTAATTTAAACTATAATAGACCTATACAAAATTTTCTTCACATGATGTTTAATATACGTGCATGCATGAGATCACAAAATCATGTTTTTTGTCAAGAGTGGACATTAATCCTGTTATCAGCATGATCATAGAGGGTTTTTTCACATAGCCTACCTGACTGAAAGGCCTCATTATGCGGCTCATTATGCAGGTCATTATGCAGATCTTTGTCTTCTCAGGTGTGAATCACAGCATTATTCATGAAGATTCACGCCTCCACGCATACTGTGTTTCTTGACAAAAAGTGTCTTACAAAAACTAAATCAATATATTGTTTTATATGAACGAGTAGGCAGGATAATTTTTATATCATTTTAAAGCAAAACTCTAGTCTACAACCTCCAATACCCAGAAGTCTTGAGAACACAGATTAATTTTTTTTGCCTTATTTCAGTGGCTTAAGTTTTTTTTTTCAATAACCACGCATAAACGTTATTCTTTCAAAAAAACAAACATGTACATACATGTTCCTCACGTATACGTATAGCCTAGTTTGTGCTGAATACAGTGTAATGACACTTTTGTCATTAATATGTTTATGAACAACTGAAAAAAGCACAAATGTCAGGGCATGTCAAAACTTCTCCAGGGCCCCAAAAATCCTCAGACCCCAGAGGGTTAATTTCTTTTCGAAGTGAGAAGGACATGAACAGGAAATTTTAATTTGAAAGTGAACTAATCCTTTAAAATGATTAGCCTTTTGCTTGACTACGTTATCAAACAGCTAATAATGTGTTGCTAATGTTACACAAATCATGTTCCCGTTCGCCACAGATGCCTTCTAACAATCATTATCCTTACAAACGCTTTGAACTCAGAACATCTGCAGAGAAAGGCATATAGTTCATCATAACATTGTAATTATGCATCATACACCCACCATATGTGACGTCACAGAAACCAGCGATTTCTGTTTTTCACTGCAGTTTTAAGGAGAAAATACTCAGCAATGGTCTTGACTTATGAATTTGCACATGGTTTGTCTTAATGCATATTAAAAACACCACATAGACATATAAACAACATATAAAAACTTGATTTTCACCACAAGGGGGTCTTTAAGCAGCAGCTGCTGATACAACAGGTGTGGTGAGAAACACAATATAAAAGGTTATAATTAGTCAAGACAACTTTTGATCAGGCATTACCGCCTGGGTCCTAAAGGGGATCCGATTCCTAGGGGGGACTCGATTTCTCATGACAACAGCGTTCTGTTGCACATGCGCGAATTTAACTGCTACTTCTTGACATTCTACTGTAACCATCTACTACTGGAGAATAGCCAATTGACCCTTTGCAAAGACCCGCCCCCCTTAGTTACTGTTGCTTTGTCCGACAAGCCATGGTGCTTTCACGCCACACAGAGTGAAAAATACATCACAGAGAAAAGAGGACACTGACAACACGTCGACAGACAAGAAAGCAGGTTACTTATGATATTAAACAAAGTCCCAGCTTTCAAACTGTGTAGTTTTTTAAGAAATTCAAACAATAAAAAATGATTTGTGGCTCTTTAATGTGTCGTGACAGATCACTGTAGCGCCTCAGTTCAAGTGGCTCGTAAACCGATCATCTCTTCCTACTAGCTCATTTATAGCATCAAATAAACATGAATGAACATGAAAAGGAATGTTGTTTCAAACGTGGAAAGACGTCAGCACACACCATTTTTCAAGTTCAAGTCCACCGAAGTTAAACTTCCAACTCCTGACTGCTTTGTCGGACAAAATGGTGGATTTGGCGTTATGATTGGTTAGATCGCTTGTCAATCAAACTCCCGGCGAAGGGTCAATTTGATGTCGTCGATAATATGTGACAGATTAGATAAGTAAATGTTATGATTTATGGTTATGTGGCATTGTAATTGTATTTGTATGTTATTTAACACCAAAAGCAACCATTCTCTGTCCTTTTTTTTTAAAATGTAATTTTTTTTTTTTTACTATATGTCAAATGATTAAATGATCCATTACGCCATCCTCTTTGTTGTTGCTTTGTTGATTTTTTGCATTCTTTAGCTAGAGCAGTTAACAGTTTACTTCCGGTCATGTGGCCATTGGAGGAATCAATAGAAACTATAGGGTGATTATCATTACCTAAACTAATACTATTAAAAATGTGTAATTATTAGTATTTACCTGTGCAAAACTCACCACCATAGTGTTGTGGATAGTTGCTAGGGTGTGTTAGGTGGTTGCTAGGTGTTTTCTTCCTGTCTGGTGGGAACAGTGTCTCTGTGACCTTCTGGTCTGTGACTCGGTTCCTCCTTCAAAGTGCATCCGTGGGGTTTTATGGTGAAAATGCCGCGTCTGATCACTTAGTAAAGTAGCAGCATCACAGGAGACACGTACATACAGTAATACATGCTTTTAGATGTATAATCACAGTGATGTGATCACTTGGGCATGTGATTCTCATTACACACACACACTGTCCCTCACAGACTCAAATGAAGGGCGACTGTGTGCAGTAAGTGACATTCTGCCTTCAGCTAATGGAGCTATTAAAAGAGTGTTAGCTGTGTGACGTTGAAACGGCTAAAACGGGACAAAGAGAGTCAAATAAAACAGCAGAGCAGCAGCAGAGACGCCCACATCCATCCTCCATCTCTACATGCTACAACTGAAGAGGTCTGTTGGTTTAGCAGAGGTTAAAAAAACAAGGATAATCTGTCAAACTACACACAGAATATGATGGTCATGTGACATGATGTCAGAAAGTATGATGGTTTCAGATCAGCTTTCAAATAATAAAAAAACCCCATAAAAAATAGCAGAGTTCACGCCACAACTGTAAGGATAAATGCACAGGGAATAAATAACAGTGCTGAAAAAAGCATTGAAACAACATTAAAACAATGTTTAAAGCTAAATGGTTGTAAACAAAGAAAACTGAGTTAAAAGCTAACTAGTTGTAAAAAGGTAAATAAATACTTACTGTTATTTCAATTACTGTTGAAATTATGTCACTTTTTTCAATGTCAGGGGGAAAAAAACATTGAAATCACATTAAAACAATATTTAACGCCAAAAAAAGGTTAAGAGAATACTTATATAAAACCAACGCTTAAATCCTTGAATGTGTCTGTGAAGTTTCAGCTCAAAATAGCCCACAGATTTGTTTTTATTCATTTTTTTAACTGCCTTTTTTGGGGCATCATTAAATATGCGTTGATTCAGCGTGCTTCCCCTTTAAATCCTTGCGGTCCCCGCCCCCAAGCTCGCGACTCTATAATACATTGCATAAACAAAGTTCACACAGCTAATATAACCCTCCAAATGGATCTTTACAAAGTGTTTGTCATGCAGCATAACTGATTATGTAAGTATGGTATTTATTTGGATGTTTACATTTGATTCTGAATGAGTTTGATAGTATGCTGTGGCTAACGGGGCTAAAGCTAACATTACACACTGTTGGAGAGATTTATAAAGAATGAAGTTGTGTTTATGAATTATACAGTGTTTAATAATGAAAATAACGACGGCTCTGATCTCGGTGAATACAGTAAGAAACAATGTTAACTTTAACCACATTTAACAGTACATTAGCAACATGCCAATGAAACATTTAGAAAGACAGTTTACAAATATCACTAAAAATATCATGTAATCATGGATCATGTCAGTTATTATCGCTCCATCTGCCATTTTTCGCTGTTGTTCTTGCTTGCTTACCTAGTCTGATGATTCAGCTGTGCACAGATAAGGACGTTAATACTGGCTGCCCTTGTGTAATGCCTTGAACATGGGCTGGCATATGCAAATATTGGGGGTGTACATATTAATGATCCGACTGTTGCGTTACAGTCGGTGTTATGTTGAGATTCGCCTGTTCTTCAGAGGTCTTTTAAACAAATGAGATTTACATAAGAAGGAGGAAACAATGGTGTTTGAGACTCACTGTATGTCATTTCCATGTACTGAACTCTTGTTATTTAACTATGCCAAGATAAATTCAATTTTCAATTCTATGGCACCTTTAAGTTTTAATACTCATGTTAATACTCACAATATCAAAATTGGTTTAAATTAGTAAACTCAACACAAACTGT
Source organism: Culter alburnus (assembly GCA_028476615.1). Taxonomy (NCBI): domain Eukaryota; kingdom Metazoa; phylum Chordata; class Actinopteri; order Cypriniformes; family Xenocyprididae; genus Culter; species Culter alburnus. The sequence continues at coordinate 682,252 of JAOTNS010000081.1, read as the reverse complement.
AAGAGTGATTCAAACCTGATCCATAACGCCTGTCAATAAACATTAAAATGTCAACTGAGTTCTGAACAAAGACGCTTATGAATGGAAGAAATTTCGACGCGTGAATAACTCCCGCCTTTTAAGTAAAAGAGCCAATCGCTGATTGATAAAGTCATTGCGTCACTGCAGCTGCCGTTAGAAGCTCCGGTTCCCATAGAAACCTGAGACTCGCACATTATGACTGCACATGCGCATTGGCTGGTCAAACCTGAAAAATACGCTTTTTAACGCTATTTGAGCATAAGAAACAACATTTATGGGACAGTTTATGTCAGATTTTGTTGCTGATTTCAAATATGTTATTCAATAGTGATTTCGGTAAGCAGTTTTTGAGATTTCAGGATTCTCCCATTCAAATAGATCTTGCATGGATGCCCCGAAAAGCTGCCCGGAGTTGCAAAACGGCCGTAGAGTGAACTTACTTACCTTGAAAAGCGTACCTCAGGGGTGACGTGTTTTTGTAGGCAAAACCCGGAAGCGAGTTAGCATTTTAGGACTTCCGGTTCCATCGCCCCTAAGTCTATAGGTTTTTTGAATGGGTTTTTGCTAAATCGCCTGAAATAAGGTCTGTGGTTAACAAAGCCTCTAAATATTTTCACGTTTTGATCTATGACATAAAACACACCAGTTATAACCCGCTTGTGATTTTTTAAACCTTTATTGTGTCTTAAAAACGGCGGTTGCTAAAAAAGGGACTACTTCCTTTGGCAGGGACTTTAGACGTCATCATGATAAACAGGACATTTGGACTGCATTTCTCATGATAAAGTGGTTAAGTATTCATACACAGCGCAGATCATAAACAGCGAGCATGTTTTTAAATAAAGTTGTGTTTTAAAAAAGTTTGGAAGCTTGGTGGTGGTGACGTTGATCTGCGACCATGGTGTGCTGTAGTCCGTTTATAACCTACTGTTAGCCTTTTATATCTGACGACTTTATTTAAGCTTCAAATGTTGTGTTAACTTGTAAATATTATCTTGATAGACAAATCATGTAAGTGTCATAAATAACCCTTTGTTTAACACAGAGCGCCGCTAACTTCCGGGTTGGCCCATCCCTGAGGTACTCTATGGGACTTTGGTTCTGAAGGTGCAAGTAAATAATTTTCAAATATTAAATCAATTATTTTAAAATATTAAAAATTAAACACTCACTGAAAAAATGATTTTTTTTTCAACCTTGCCCAACATCAGAGAACCGTGAACACGCGAATGTGTTGCTCAAGCAATATTTAAACTTAAATCTCAGACTTTAAGCAAATATTTTAGCTGAATCTTTGATTTACAACAAATACAAGTGAGCTTTAAAACATAAACCATAATTTACTGTCAAAATGGAATGTTAAAGCAATTAAAAACAGACATTTATAAATTAATTTACTTTCAATCACTCCATCAAACAGCATTTTTAGAGGATTGTGGGATATCACATTTATGCTGCCTTCAAAAACAGAGCAGATGAACTGCAAAAAATGATATTTTGTCTTGTTTTCCAGTAAAAATATCTCAACATTCTTAAATCAAGATGCATTTACTTGAGGAGCAAAAGCACTTCATAAAACAAGACTTATCTTATGCTTAAAACAAGAACAAATATCCATCAGTGGGCTCAGAAATATAAACCTAATTCAAAGGGAAAACAAGATGTTTCTGACTCTATTGGCAAATATTTGTTCTTGCTTTAAGCATAAACTCGCTTCATTTTGATCATTTTTTCAGTAAACAAGACTTAATTTCTTAAGTGCTTCTCAAGTAAATGTATCTTGATTTAAGAACATTTAGATATTTGTACTGGAAAACAAGACAAAATATTGAATAAGAAAATCATTTTTTGCAGTGTGAAGGCACAAATTGTATGCGTCTTGATGCCATCTGCCCTGTGAAGATGGTGTTTTTCAGATTTTGGATGCAATTGACGTATTTAACAGATCAAAATAAACTTTTACAAGTAAACAACAATATAGTAACATAATTTAACTGCTGTCAGAAGTGTTTTCTGTGTGAAACAGCTGCACAAACCACTGTTAAATGAACGACAGCGCCACCTCCTGGTACAGCATCATTAGCACATGAAGAAATCTCACAGAGAGGAAGTGTTTTAACTTCATTTAATAATATAACTCAACTCAAACAGTGCACGAACCAACAAAACAGGTAGAAAATCAGACAAACTCTCTCCTCATCTAGAGAAAATAAACTCAAAATATTCTGCTCCTCAAACAAGAGCTTCCTTACAATCAAACTTGCATTTTTTAATTATTACTTCACTTGTACTGCAATAAGCACCGAAACCCCTGATAACAAACACACATCGCCTCAAACTGAGGTGCTTCGAGAATAGAAACAGGGCGCTTCAGTCATCTCGCTCTGGACTTCCTGCGGGGCTTCGAGAGGGCGAACGACTGCAAGCAGAAAACAAGGAAAAGGTTTATTTTGAGTCGGCATGTCATTCACCCCGTCACTCCCACACTAAACAGTGTTTCTCATCCTGTGGGGGGACCTACCTCTGCTTTTGAGGTGAAGCTCTAGATTTGGAGCCGCTGAGATTTAAGCAAAAATGCCTCTTAAGATTAACAAGCACAGGAAGTGTGTCGGTGGCTTTGCTGTTTGCATGCGACAGCGAGTGTGTGACATGCTGCAAACTGACAAACGCATGCAGCTGAACACACACCATCCGGACCAGAGTAACACCTCATGATGTTTATGTGATCAGATCATGTGCTTCTACTGTTTAGTCATTTAGGAGTGGAAATCACATATATAGAGGTGTTTGTCATGAGATTCTTAATGGAGAACATTACCTTATACTACACTAGTGATCAGATGTATGGAATCATTATGATTTAGCATAAAAAAATCTTGATCATTCCAATCTTTTGAAGAAGTACTGAAGCAGAACAACAAATGAAATTGAGATTTTTTTTTGCATTACAGTGATGAGAGTTTTGGGTCATAAAATGCTGCAATACAAATGAAGTGTAAATCATCTAAATAATCTTGACTTTGCTATAAAGCTCTTTCTGATTCTGATCGTTCATGCATGTCACATGTTCACATTATTGACATTCTTACAGAAGGTCAAGGAGTCTTGATGTCTGATGAGGTGCTGGAGCATGATTGTGTGTGAGTATGTGTGAGTGTGTGTGTGTGTGTGTGTGTGTGGTGTGTTGTGTGTGTGTGTGTGTGTGATTGTGCCTTGGAAATTTGTGTGTGTGGGTGTGTGAGTGTGATTGACATGTGTGAGCATGTTTGAGAGTGTGTGTGTGTGTTTGAGAGAGTGTGTTTGAGTGTGTTTGGAAATTTGTGTGTGTGCTTGGGTGTGTGAGTGTGATTGACAGTGTGTTTGTGTGAGCATGTTTGAGAGTGTGTGTATGTGTGTGTTTGAGAGCAGGTGTGTGTGTGTGTGTGTGTGTGTGTGTGTGTTGTGTGTGTGTGTGAGTGTGTGTGTTTGAAAGTGTGTAAGTGTGTTTGAGAGTCTGTATGTAAGTGTGTTTGACAGTGTGTATGAGAGCGTGTGAATGTGTGTGTTTGAGTGAGTGTGTGTGTTTGAAAGTGTGTAAGTGTGTTTGAGAGTCTGTATGTGTGTGTTTGAGTGAGTGTGTGTGTTTGAAAGTGTGTAAGTGTGTTTGAGATTGAGTGAGTGTGTGTGTGTTTGAAAGTGTAAGTGTGTTTGGAGTCTGTGTGTGTTTGAGTCGTTTTAGAGTCTGTATGTGAGTGTTTTTGACAGTGGGTTTGAGAGTGTGTGAGTGTGTGTTTGTGTGTGTGTGTGTTTGAGAGCGTGAGAGTGTGTGTTTGACAGTATGTGTTTGAGAGCGTGTGTGTGTGTATGTGTGAGTATGTGTGTGAGAGTGCGAGTGTGTGTGTGTGTGTGTGTGTGTGTGAGTGTGTGTGAGTGTGTGTTCTCACCTTCTAGCCCGAGAGCCAGATTTGGACCTCCCGACTGAACCAGACCTACAGAAACAGAAGTTCCCCATCAACACAAACCCATGTGACTGAACACACACAGTTCATAGGGCAACACAAAGTCAAACGTGGCGTGACACCTGACCAGCTGCGTTACTGTGTTACCTGCTCCTGGGACCGGAGCCGGATCGGGAGCGAGAGCGGGATATGGACCTGGATGGGTCAAAGAAAGAATCAATCAACTCAAATGACAGAACCAAACACCTCAGAGACACAATATTGCGATTAAACTTGAATTCATGTAAATACAATACTCTGATCAAACTAATACGAATAATCTCATAATCGTATGTTGGCGCATGCCAATTTTAATCAAAATTAAAAATTACAATTATTACCACCCTGGCCAAAGTGCGCATGTCACTCACCTGGATCGTTTGGGCGTCACAGATCTGGAGCGTCTGGGAGAACCCGAGCGAGAACGGCGAGGAGAGAAAGATCTGGACCTGAGACATGGATGAGACATGCATTTACACGTGAAAGATCACAGAACACACACACACACACACACACACACACACACACACCCTTCTCCTCTGCTGCGGCTGCGAGAGCGACCGTATCTCCTCCCTCTGGACCGAGAGCGAGAGTGGGAACGGGAACGAGACCTGTCCGAGTCCAGAGGAGACGGACGGACGGATGTGAGGACACAAGGAGGGAACAAAGGAGAGAGACATGTGTCAGCGTGATATAAAGAACCAGTCAAACAGATTCACTGACTCATGTGACCCTCAGGCACTGACCTCAACTAAACTAAACAATCACATTACAGATTAACATTACAGGTACAGTACAGAACAGGGCTGGACCATATAACAGCGCTTTTAAAAAAGCTCCATAAATCACTTCAAATTATTTGTGAATTGATTCAAAAGTCAAACGAATGGTAAAAAATATATATATATAAAAAAATAATTACTTGAAATAATAAAATAAATGTTAACTGAAATGAAATAAAACACTGATTTTATTTTTAGCTAGTCGCCAAGGCAAAATTTCTCATTTAGTATAATTTGATAAAAATGAATGAAAACTATATAGACATGTAAAAAACAATAATTATTTTCATTTAGTATTACTTGATAAAAATTCTTTAAAACTAGAGACATTTTAAAACAACAATTAATAAAAATGCCAAAAACTAAAATTAATATAAAACCAAATACATACTTATTCAAAAAATTGAAACTATGATACTACACACTGATCACCATTAAAAATATTGCAAAATAAATTTTAGAATATAAAAATAATTTTGTTTATTACTTTGCATAGTAAAAAAATAGGAAAAATTTGTATTAATATATATTTTAAATTAATTTACTTCAAGATTATTAACTAAATAAATATTTTACTTTTTCCAATACATTTTTTTCAATCCAATTTAGCTACAATGACTGGCTAAACTGATTCAAAAGTGCTAATTTCAGAAAAAAAAAAAGAAAAAAAAGACTGCGATAAATCTAGATGCTCATGGAGTGTTATATCGTCCAGCCCTAGAACCCTAACAGTTCTTAAAAAATGTTTACAGCATTAAACACTACGACTGATTTGAGTTCAGCAATGGCAATGATATACAGAGAGACACATTAATTGGTACTTGAAATAAACCTTGCAACTTTGCAGGTCGACCCTCTTTGGAACCGAGGTCTAGCAGATCTAGACGATCTAGTAGTATCTATCATCAGCCGACCTCTGCATCTAGTCGTTCTCTTGGATTTCTAACGATGACCGCACTGACAGCCAAATCGCTTGATTGAGACTTGATAGAAGTGTGCAAGGCGCTTTTTCTAGACGGGATCGTGGTCTGTAGAGGTCTCGATGCTCTCTTTATCAAAAGCGTAGGCACAAATCACTAGCCGAATTTACTCAGATTGGCGCTCTCATCAGGTTTGGGTAGGGGGGAGGGGCTATGAATAGTTAAGTAGCAGTGGGAGGAGCCTCAGCGAAGGGGTGTGGCTGCTCGTGCCCCGGTCATAGCAGGCGATCAAAAGTGTGGGATTTGCTAGATGCCTCATGAATTCGTAAAGGATCGTGACTCTCTGAATCAAACGATGAAACCTGAAAGGTTTTGACCAGGTCAGTCATTAAATGAAATCCCAAAGAGAAAACATCAGTTCAGAAAACAACAAAACATCCCCCCCAACCCACAAAATCTAAGTCAACACAAACAAATAAACAGGAAATCAAGCAGACAGAGAGAAGAGAGAGCAGGAACAATATAACAAGGAAACAGCAGATGACAGTTTATTCATCAATAACGTTCAGCGGTGTCCAGGTGAGATCACAGCTGGCCTTACCTGCTCCGGCGTCGCCGACTGTAACGATGACAGTCGTACGCGTAGTGGCCCTTCTCGCCGCACTCGTAGCAGCGGTCGTTCGGGTCGAAGGGCCGGCGAGTCGGCGGACGGTCGTATCGGGAACGTCGCGGCATTCCGGTGGATAACTCCACACGCGTTCGAGAGCCACAGATCACCCTGAAACAATTAGTAATGAAACAAGTCTTTATGAGGGAGTCATTGAATCATTCATTCAATAGATTTGTTCAAAAATGCTGATTAGTAATGAAAAAAGTCTTTATGAGGGAGTCATTGAATCATTCATTCAAGAGATTTGTTCAAAAATGTTGATAAGTAATGAAACAAGTCTTTATGAGGGAGTCATTGAATCATTCATTCAAGAGATTTGTTTAAAACGCTGATTAGTAATGAAACAAGTCTTTATGAAGGAGTCATTGAACCATTTATTCAAGAGATTCATTCAAAAACACGGATTAGTAATGAAACAAGTCTTTATGAGTCATTGAATCATTCATTCAAGAGATTTGTTCAAAAATGCTGATAAGTAATGAAACAAGTCTTTGTGAAGGAGTCATTGAATCATTCCTTCAAGAGATTTGTTAAAAAATGCTGATTAGTAATGAAACAAGACTTTGAGAGTCATTCAATCATTCATTCAAAAGATTTGTTCAAAAACTCTGATTCATCCAGTAATAAAACAAGTGAAGTCTTTCTGAGTGAGTCATTGAATTGTGACCTGACCGTGACTCCGCCCACTCACTTGCCATCGAGGCCACGCACAGCATCCTCAGCATCTCTGGGATCTTCAAACTCCACAAAGGCAAATCCCGGAGGGTTGCGAGCGATCCACACGGTTCTCAGCGGCCCGTAATAACCGAATGCCCGCTCTAACTCACCCTTACCTGCCCCGGTGCCCAGGTTACCCACATACACCTTTGTTTCTGAGAGAGAAGCAGAACTTTAACATCTGTCATCTGTCAATCTCCAACCATTAGGCCATGACTACCCCTATGAAATTTCATTTCATACTATTATAGTATTTTTAATATTTTGATTTAGCTTTTATTTGTATAATTTCAGTTAGGTTTTAGTTATTTTGTTATGTGCTTTTGTCACTTTATTAGTTTTTTTAGTGCTGTCAAATCTATTAATCACGATTAATCGCATCTAACATAAAAGTTTGTATATACACACTACCACTCAAAAGTTTGGAAACATTACTATTTTTAGTCTCTTATGCTCATTAAGAACATGCTCAGAGAAAAAACAATAATATTCTGAAATATTATTACAATTTAAAATGATAGTTTTCTATTTTAATGTACTTTAAAATATAATTTATTCCTGTGATCAAAGCTGAATTTTCAGCATCATTACTCCAGTCTTCAGTGTCACATGATCCTTCAGAAATCATGTTAATATGCTGATTTGATACTCAGTTATTATCAATGTTGGAAACAGTTGTGTTGCTTAATATTTTTTTGGAACCTGTGATACTTTTTCAGGATTCATTGATGAATAAAAGGTTAAAAAGAACAGCATTTATTCAAAATATAAATCTTTTCTAACAATATAAATCTTTACTATCACTTTTTATCACATTTTTTACACACTTTTTAGATGTGATTAATCGATTTGACAGCAATATTTTCTAAATAGCTTAACTTCATTTTAATTTAGTTTTAATAAATTTAGTACTTTAGTAAGTTTTAAAAGGTTTTTCTTATATTTTACTTCATTTCAGCTTTATTTCAATTAAAAACATAATTTTAATAGCTTTAGTTAACAAAAACAACGAGATTGATTTAACTATACAGCCTGTGAAACTTTGCACTTTAATAAAAAGATAAACTTCACACTTACAGTTTCAAGTAAGGATCTACATGTTTAATTCTGACTAAAACTCAAAAGATCATTTAAAATCTGAAACAGAGCAAACTGAAACAAAAACATAAAACGTAAATAAGACATCCTCATATTAACATTTAAACCAACAAACTGATAATTAATCAAACTATAAATCGAAATATTGTTATGATTATTACTATTACTAGTTATATTATTAATTATTATTATTAACCAGTGTTTACTGCTCGCGAGGGCGCCATTACAGTTAGCAGTTCGTGCTAAAACACATCACATCTCTTCGATAACCAGCCATTTTTAATATATGAGATGAAGCATTGTGACTCCGGACGTGTTTTAATCGTTAATTATTCATGAATTATAACACTCACCGCCTCCGTGTCGCCCGTATCGCGACATAATGTGAAATAATGAAATCCTGACAGAAACAAACAGCCTCCTGTCAAACGACCACTCGCTTGCGCATGCGCAAACCCATCACACCGAAAACTACATTTCCTATGATTCTCATGAAAACCCAGCCAACCAATCACACGATGGTTTACGACAGCGACGTCATACAGACAGCGTTCACACATGCTAAGCGATCTCCTGCAGAACTTCAGAGGGAAGATGAAGTCGCTAAAGTTCATTAACGCTGATTAAGTGATTAGTTGTTCGCAGAGATGTTGCAGTGGAGTGACAGGAGTCCTCAGCAGTGGCGGGAGTTTGTCAATCAGGTGGTTTGTGTAACAGCACGTGATCAGCAACGCTTTGAGGGACGCGTGTTCACGGTGGACCCCGTTTCTGCCAGGTAAATATCATAAAATAATAATAACATAAGATATGATTTAATGCATTAGTTAATGCATTAACTAACAATAATCAATACATTTGTCATTGTTTTTATGAATCTTTATTTGTAAACGTTAGGTGATAAAAACTTTTCATTGTTAGTTCATGCTAGCTCAGGTCCATTAAATAATAATAACAGATACAACGTTTAATTTTAATAATAATGCATTAATAAATGCTGAAATTAACTAATATTAATAAATGTTGTAGAAGTATTGTTCATGTTAACTAATATTAACTAATGGATCATGGGCAAGTTAATTTGTATGTTCTGTAAGTTTAAATTTCAACGGTTTATAAATGATATTATACGCATTTGTATCTTAATTTAAAATATAGTCATACATAGCAGTATTTAATTTACAATTATTTAAATAAAACGGGTGACTGGGGCTTCTAGAAACATTTTTGCAGCCGTCCGAAATCGCGTACTGAGTACGTATAAATTTGAATTCGAAATTATTTCGCAACCGTTAAAAAAAGTACGACGGTTATGAATGGGAGAAACTGCAACGCGCAATATGGCGGAATACCTCCCGCCTTTTAAGTAAAAGAGCCAATCGCTGATTGATAAAGTCATTGCGTCACTGCAGCAGCCGTTAGAAGCTTCGGTTCCCATAGAAACCTGAGACTCGCGCTTATGACTGCACATGCGCATTGGCTCATCTAGCCTGAAAATAAGCTTTTTAAAGCTATTTGAGCATAAGAAACTACATTTATGAGACCGTTTATGTCAGACTTTGTTGCTGATTTTAAATGTTATTTAATTGTGAGTTCGCCAAGCAGATTTTGAGATATCAGGATACCTCCATTCAAATATAGGACTTAAATGCCTGAAATAGCTGCCTGGAGGCGTCGCAAATATGGCTGCCAAGTGAACAGACTTTCCTTGTTAGGGACTTTAGTAGTATGAATGAAATTCGGACTTACTCCCTCTGCCATGTTGTCACTGTCATGTGACCTACCGAAGTCAGTTGCGTTGCTTTACTGGCATTCATAAATCCTCTCCCGTAGCCTCATAGGACAGTAAAATGTCCATCGTATTCCACCGGAAGTAGTAGGTCATCCAGGGAATTTCTGCCTAATGTTTTTCAAATACTGTCGCTGCGTCCGAAATTGAATACTAATCTTCTATATAGTACATGAAAAACAGTATGCGAACAGAGTAGTATGTCCGAATTCATAGTATTCGAAAAACATTAGGCGAAAAGTACCCGGATGACTTACTACTTCCGGTGAGATTCTGAAGTGCGCATACAATGGACACTTTACTATCCCATGATGGAGTTAAAGGGACGTAACTGACGCTGGTAGGTCATGTGATAGTAAAAACATAATGGATGTAGTACGTCCGAATTCATTCATAATCATACAACATGCATTCGTACTATATAGAACGTACTTTTTTTAAGTAAATTTAAATTCAAATGTAGTATCTACAGGACAGTATGCGATTTTGGACGCAGCGTATGTATTCAGACATACTACTCTTTTTTTCGCATACTATATAGTAGGGATGTATTCAATTTCAGAAGCAGTGTTTGACTCAAATGAATCACTGAATCATTTGCTTTTTGAATCAAAGAGTGAATCATCTCATTGTGTTTGTTTTGTTTATTGCAGTGTGGTGCTGGTGAGCTTCCTAGAGCATGAGTGTCCATCAGTAAAGGTGATTCTGGGTCACGCGGTGACAGACGTTCAGATCCTCGCGAGCGGAACGGAGGAGACGGAGAGACGAATGAAGAGCTTGTTCCTGCCGGACAGAACGCAGGTCCTCAGTAAAGAAGAACTGAAGTCAAGGAGGGAGAATCTGCGTCTGTGGCTGGAGAAGAACAGAGTCCCGGTGACTGAAGACGGGGATGTTCTTCGTGTGGCGAGCGTGCTGACCATCAGCGCCCCCTACGGCACTGGAGACTGCAGCTGCGCCAATGAGATCATCCTGGCAAGAGTTCAGAGTCTAGTTGAGAGCATCCCTGGAACAGAACACACTTCACTGTCCTAAACAAACTTTACTCTGACAGGCATGACATCACTTTTACAACCTGTTCACAAGTTCTGAGAGTGTTCGTTAAATGCATGATGTTCAGGGTGGAAAGTTACATTATGTAAATATTTACGTTTATGTAACATTCAGAGTTATTGTATGTTTGTTTCCTGATGAATGCATGAATAAACTCTTTTGCACCATTGCAGATTAGTAGCGTTGGAGACCTTAAACTAATTGTCAATGAAAAACTAGACCACTTATTGCATTCTGCCTACTAATACATACTATGAACGAGAAGCGTGTTAGTACTCATATTCTAGAACTAGATTTGAGGCTCAGACTAAACATCACTTCATCAATTTAACTGTGAAAGCACTTCAAAACACAAGATCAATACGAAAGAATCTTTATCTTCCCTCCCTGGTTGTTTTTTCGAGCTGATGCAGAAACACATTCCCAGAAAGACTTAAATTTGTCTCGTTTGAAGTTGCCTGATATATCAGGAATATCATTTTCTTGATCTTTTGAGGTTGTATTATGAACTGTGTCATGCTTTTTCCCCCCATCTTCATCTTTCTTTAGTGTGTAATGTTGCATGAAAAAGACCCTCCAGCAGGAGTTATTCTCTATGTCAGTTGAACTCCCCGAAACGCCTCCATTGTAGTCTTGTTTTCTCTTCCCGGAACGAACGTCACAATATTCCTCGTTTAAATAATTCATATGCAGAATAAAGGGGCGGGGCCTGGTTGAGTTAGTTAGTAGTGTGTTAAAACAGGTGGTTATGGTAAGGGGCGGCCAATCACAGCACATTGAGCTTTTCACAAGGCAGGGCTTCATAAGAAATAAAAAAAAACCAAATGTTTGTTTCAAATAACTTTTTTTATGGTTTTAGTGAACTATAACCCTGAAAAATGCTAATGCAAATAATATAAAATTAAAAAAAAACCTTCCCACATTGTTTGGTTTTTTTTTGTGTTCAATTAAAAATCTTAAAGTTTTTCAAAAATGAAAGTTCTGTCATTTATTACTCACCCTCATGTCGTTCCACACCCGTAAGACCTTCGTTAATCTTCAGAACACAAATTAAGATATTTTTGTTGAAATCTGATGGCTCAGTGAGGCCTGCATAGCCAGCAATGACATTTCCTCTCTCAAGATCCATTAATGGTTTAAATATAAACATATTTAAATCAGTTCATGTGAGTACAGTGGTTCAATATTAATATTATAAAGCCACGAGAATATTTTTGGTGCACCAAAACAACGACTTATATAGTGATGGCCGATTTCAAAACACTGCATCAGGAAGCTTCGGAACGTTATGAATCTTGTGTCGAATCAGCGGTTCGGAGCGCCAAAGTCACGTGATTTCAGCAGTTTGACGGTTTGACACGCGATCCGAATCATGATTTGACATGCTGATTCATTATGCTCCGAATCTTCCTTAAGCAGTGTTTTGAAATCAGCCACCAAAAATATTCTCGTGGCTTTATAATATTAATATTGAACCACTGTACTCACATGAACTGATTTAAATATGTTTTTATTACATTAATGGATCTTGAGAGAGGAAATGTCATTGCTCCCTATGGAGGCCTCACTGAGCCATCGGATTTCAACAAAAATATCTTAATTTGTGTTCTGAAGATGAACAAAGGTCTTACGGGTGTGGAACGACATGAGGGTGAGTAATAAATGACATTATTTTTATTTTAGGGTGAATTAACCCTTTAACTCATATGTCACTTGGTAGATGATGTTAGTCAGATGGCAACATCCTCAAAAAAAACCAATAAAAATACATAAAGTCAAAGAAAATATTGTCTTGTTTCGGCAACTGAGCATCAAAATTCAACAGACATTCAATCAGTTTTCTATTCAGCCTGTGTCATGTTCATTATTGTGCACTTTACTGCAGCTCGTAACATTCACATGTGTTTGATTTTAAGTGCATTTCTGTATGAGCTGTGTTGGGTCACCTGATGTACATCATGAGCTCAGCATCTGGAGACAGTGAAGAGAGACGTTTTCATGGCTAGCGTTTGGCATACAGTGGTAGAAACACTTTTATTCCCTTGTTTTAAGAAGGCGATCTTTTTTTTCTTTACATACTTATTGGCAAAACAGAAATGATTGAGAAAATAAAAGTTCTAACACATACAGGACAATCACGTGTGTTTCTTGAAGGTTTCTCGAGTACCTCTTTGGTGTGCGAGGGTACCTTAAACTCCCGGTACTCGTCAGTCTACTGGCTCTCAAACGAGTCTAGAACATCAGCGGCGTCCGCAGTCCCTTTTTTTCAGAGCTGAAAGCGAAGCCTTTACACTCTCCGTCCACACACAGGCACCGGAAAATAATCGCGTGAACGGGTCTTTATTGGGTCCGTTTAGTCGTCTGTCATCCAGCAGGTTTGTTTGTTTGGCCGCAGACGATTGCTGCTGAAAACAAACCAAGCAATGAAATGAAACGAACATGAAACGATGACAAAACAGCTACACGAGAAGACAAAAAAACAATACAGAGAGTTCCCGAGCAATGATCTCAGCGTGATTTCCACAATCGTCGTCTCAGAAGAGCACGTTAAGGGCACATGTTGCTTTCATCTAGTCCTCCAATCATCTCCGCTCTATGAGGGGTTTGCGTTCTCCAGGAGCGGCGGCCCGTCGCGGTGGACGGACGGGTGAGCCGACTCTCTTTTGTAGGTCTTAGGTGGGAGTTTGGGGATGGGCGACTGGGACGTGCTCTGGCGCGGAGGGACGGGCGGCCCGGCGGCTCCCTGCGGCGGCTCCAGGTCCAGCGGCGAGGAGGGCAGGTGTTTGCGCGCGGCCCCAGCGGCGAGGGCGTCTGCGGAGGGTGCGGGCTGAAGGGAGACGGCGGGAAGAAGGTCTGGCTCAGTTCGGAGCGCCGGCCCTGCGGAGGCGGCTGCAGGTGCAGCGGGGAGCTGGAGAAGACGTCCGGCGTTCGCACGGGTTCCCGCGGCGGCAGGGTGGGCGGGCTGTCGGGCGGCTCCGTGAGCGAGTAGCGGGGTGAATACACCTTGGTGGTGGGCTGACGCGGCGGGATCGCCGGAGGACTGTCCAGGTGCTTCGACATCATCTGGAACACACAAACACACATGCTGCGTTTGAGACACCGGGCTATGCCACATGATCGAAGCACTTCTTAAGATTCTCCCACAATTCCGAATAGACAACTAAACAAAATAACATGTAATTTACTAGAGATTTTGACAAAATATTAATTGCTGGTCTATAATTATCTGAATTATTTTTAAAAATGGTTTTGAATGAATTTAATGACTCATTAATAAATACTCGTTTCATTACTGGATGACCAAACAAATCTTTGGAATGAATGATTCAATCAGTGTTGCCAAGTCCACAGTTTTCCTGTTTTCCTTTCCGAAATACTAAATCTTGTGTAAGATTTAGGAAATCAAGGGAACAAAATAGTAAATCGAGGGAACTAAATAGTGAATTGAGGGAACTAAATAGTGAATTGAGGGAACAAAATAGTAAATTGTGCACACGATTTAGTAAATCAAGGGAACAAAATAGTAAATTAAGGGAACAAAATAGTAAATCGAGGGAATGAAATAGTAAATCAAGGGAACTAAATAGTAAATTAAGGGAACAAATTAGTAAATCAAGGGAACGAAATAGTAAATTGCGCACAATTTAGTAAATCAAGGAAACGAAATAGTAAATTAAGGGAACTAAATAGTAAATTGTGCGCACGATTTAGTAAATCAAGGGAACGAAATAGTAATTGCGCACGATTTAGTAAATCAAGGAAACGAAATAGTAAATTAAGGGAACTAAATAGTAAATTGTGCACACGATTTAGTAAATCAAGGGAACAAAATAGTAAATCGAGGGAATGAAATAGTAAATCAAGGGAACTAAATAGTAAATCGTGCGCACGATTTAGTAAATCAAGGGAATGAAATAGTAAATTAAGGGAAATAGTAAAATACGAAATAAACGATTTAGTAAATCAGGGAACGAAATAGTAATTAATAATAGTAAATCAAGGAATAGTAAATTGCGCACGTAGTAATCAAGGGAACGAAATAGTAAATTAGGGAACAATAGTAATCAAGGGAACGAAATAGTAAATTGCGCACGATTTAGTAATCAAGGGAATGAAATAGTAAATTGCGCACGATTAGTAAATCAAGGGAATAGTAATCAAACAAATAGTAAATCGAAATCAAGGGAACGAAATAGGGAACAAAATAGCAATCAGGTAATCGAGGGAACGAAATAGTAAATCATGTAGCAACTCGGAACAAATAGTAAATCGTGTGCAAGATTTAAATCGAGGGAACGAAATAGTAAATCGTAGAACGAAATAGTGAATCGTAAGATTAGCAATCGAGGAAACGAAATAGCAAATCGAGGGAACGAAATAGTAAATGTGTGCAAGATTTAGCAAATCGAGGAAACGAAATAGCAAATCGATGGAACGAAATAGTAAATCGAGGGAATGAAATAGTAAATCGTGCTTAAGATTAGAAATTGGGAACGAAATAGTAAATCATGCTTAAGATTTAGCAACTCGAGGGAACAAAATAGTAAATCGTGTGCAAGATTTAGTAAATCGAGGGAACGAAATAGTAAATCAAGGGAACGAAATAGTAACTTAAGATTTAGCAACTCGAGGGAACAAAATAGTAAATCGTGTGCAAGATTTAGTAAATCGAGGGAACGAAATAGTAAATCGTAGAACGAAATAGTGAATCGTACACAAATTTAGCAAATCGAGGAAAAAAATAGCAAATCGAGGGAACGAAATAGTAAATCGTGTGCAAGATTTAGCAAATCGAGGAAACGAAATAGCAAATCGATGGAACGAAATAGTAAATCGAGGGAATGAAATAGTAATCGTGCATGAGGGAACGAATAGTAAACTTAAGATTTCGAGGGAACAAATAGTAAATCGTGTGAAGATAAATCGAGGGAACGAAATAGTGAATCTGCACAAGAAATACGTAAATCGATCGCAAAGGGAACGAAATAGTAAATCGTGCAAAAGATTTAGCAAATCGAGGGAATGAAATAGTAAATCGAGGGAACGAAATAGTGAATCATGCACAAGATTTAGCAAATCGAGGGAACGAAATAGTAAATCGAGGGAACGAAATAGTGAATCGTGCACAAGATTTAGCAAATCGAGGGAACGAAATAGTAAATCGAGGGAACGACTTGGTAAAGCGTGCACATGATTTACTTTTTTCCCCCTGCATGTCATGCCAAAACAACACGGATTTTACCCCACAAAACATGATTTTTACTCCAGGAACCCTCTGAAACACGATTGGCCTAGTTTTGAGTAGCAATTGGGTGGGTTTTGTTGTGAAAATCTGGCAACCCTGAATTCAATGGCAATAAATGTTTTAACAGTCGCTTGTTGCCACCTAGTGGTGTAATGATGTAATTGATACAACCGTTATTTGTTATTTGCGCCAAGTTAGTTTCAAAAGTTGGTTTTCTCTAATTTGATCGCTATCGTAGACATCAGTGTTTATATCCTAACTGTAAACTTTTATCTTAGTACTTCTGTGATAATTGGAATATTCGTATTTTGTGTGTTGATTGGAATTGATTGGATGGTTCTGGTTTGCTATTGGTGGATCTCATGTGAGTGACAGGTTGCCCCGCCCTCGTCATCAGAGAAGAGATGTCACTGCAAGAGGAAGTTATTCTGATTCACCTTTGAGGGCGATGATTCGGCGGGAGCAGATTCCGGGCGGCGGCGGGGAGGGATGGGCGGAGGAACAGGAGGGTCGTCATTCCGGAGGAAACCCATCATAGACGACACTGAAGAAGATCCTGAGAGACACACAAACACCCCAGTTACACACACATAAAGCCCTGAGGTGAGAATCATGACAGAGAGGATGCTGGGAAACACGTCACATGATAAACACCGACCTGAACATGCAAGTGGATTATTCTGACGCTACTAAAGCCACACAAGGCCGTTCATTACAGTGATTTCACCACAGCTACAGCAACATGAGCCGCTAAAACCCTCTTAAAAATCACTGCAACAGGATGTGATGTCACAGAACACACACTACACAGTCTGCACAGACTGATGGGTGAAAATCAGCAGACATGAGAGAACATGAGAGTTGGTTGATATACTAACGTGGGCCGTGCGGCAGAGTGACCGGAGCAAAAATACTGTCGCTGTCTGTCGGGAAGCAGAAAGAAAGACAAGAAAAGGTGACGGACGCGTCACAGCTGACGGGAGGAAGTGATGTCGGATCAGCATTAGTGCTTACATGATGCTAAATGATATGGTGAGATGAGGTTAGGAGTAATTCATGTGGATGATATTAATAGAACAATTACAGTGTGTCATTTCTGCATCACAAGGAACAGCAAACCGAATCTGGGATATATCAACACTGACTCGACCAAGGGAGTGAGTTTAGGGCGGGACTATCTGTTTATCTGACCAATGGCAGACAGGGGGAAGGACTGAAACATTATCACAATTCTGATGCTTTTGTTGCCACATTTGGTGATGAGGATTTAATAATAATAATATTTATATGTATAAATAAAATAGCAATAAAATAATAATAATGGACTATATGATAATAATATAATAATTATGGACTATATAAAATAATAATGTGCTTGTATTGTATGTGTGTCAGATATTCAGCATTATTCATCACATCTGGTGATGAGGATTTAATAATAATAATACATACATATATTTTATATAGTCCATAATATTATAATATTTACAAAATACATAATACAATATTTTTAATTATTTTATTATAATTAACACAATATTACAATATAATTATAAAAAAATAGTAATTATATATATATATATATATATATATATATTTTTATATTTATATTCTAATAAATAATAATTTACATTCTAATATTAATAAATATTATTGTTACTACTACTACTACTACTACTAATAATAAAAGTAAATACTATAATATTTTAAATATATAATAAAATATGATATTTAATTATCTTAATAATTATAATTAATTATAATTAACACAATATTACAATATAATTTGCAGAAAATATTTATAGATAAAAATATTATATATAGTAATATTTATATATATAATATTTATATTCTAATAAATAAATAATGTTATTGTTACTACTACTACTATTAATAATAAAAGTAAATACTATAATATATAAAAAATATATAATAAAATATTTAATTATTTAAATAATTATAATTAACATAATGAAAAATACTACAATACAATTTGCAAAATAATTAAAATAATTCTAAATAAATTCCATTATTCCAGACATTTGGATAACTGAATATTCTTCAGGATTTACACTTTTTATTTACTTTTATTATTACCATTTGTTTTTTTCTAGATGTTTGTATTTACTCTGATTTTTTTTATTGTTTTTATTTTTAACTTACAAAATATTTTAAATAACATTTTAGCGCATTAATACTCATTATGAGAATTTCCATGACTTTTCCATGGTATATAAATAATGAACTACATAAAAATAATAAGAGTTGCTCATATTCAGTGGCTGAAATTTCTCTGCAGTTTATCATCATCATGACATAGTTTCTCAGACTCCATGTGTGTGTGTGTGTGTGTGTGTGTGTGATGCTGGCCGTACTGGAGTGGAAGGGGCTGGACGGCGCCTGCGGCGAGTCGAACACACTGCAGACCTCGGTGGAGCTGGACGCGGCGGAGGCGGGCGGAGGCGTCAGGGGCGTGCGGGGCGAGTTGGGCGCTGAAGCGGCGCTGCTCTCCGTCTCGCTGTCCGGGATGCGGCTGTAGCTGATCTTACGGGGCTCGTTCTGCAGCGGCGTCGGGTGCCTCATGGTTCCTGGGCGGACGGTGGATGGCCGAACGCCGGGAGACTTTAGAGTACAGCTGTACTTCTTCGGCTGTGAGAGGAAAACAAAATGAGTTATCGTCACTAAACCTCACTTGCTTTGAACATCCTGTTGGTGATGACAAATTAGACTCACGATGACAAATTAACATCTTAATTAAGGAAGATTTAAAATAAGACAAATTATGTAAAATCACAGTTTTTTATCTTGGAAAAACAGGATATACTGTATGAATTTTTTCATAGAAAATTAGATTTCTAGACCACAGAAAAATCATGGAAATTCTCATAATGAATATAAATGCACTAAAATATGTTATTTAAAATATTTTGTAAGTAAAAAAGTAAAAAAAAAAAATACAAACATCTAGAAAAATTAAGTAATAAAAAGTGTAAATCCTGAAGAACATTCAGTTATCGAAATGTCTGGAATTATAGTTTAATTATTTATAAAAATATATTGTAATATTTTGAATATTGCTCATTTTAATCATTAAAATAATTAAATATTATATATATAATTTTTTTATTAATAAAATTTTTAATTATTATTATTATTACTAATTATTAGTAATAATATTTTAACTATTTTACAAATAATACTGTAATTCTATTACATTTATTATTGTAATGTTAATTATAATTATTAAATAATTAAATATATATATATATATATATATATATAGTATTTACTTTATTATTATTAGTAGTAGTAGTAGTAGTAGTAGTTGTAGTAACAATAATATTTATTTATTAGTATATATATTTTTTATATAGATTATTTTTATTTATATATTTTTAATTATTTTACATATACTGTAATATTGTGTTAAATTAAATTAAAAAATTAATATTATATTTATTATATATATTTTAAATATAGTTTTACTTTTATTATTAATAGTAGAAGTAATAAATTATAATATAGTAAATTTAATAGTATTATTTAGTAATATATACATATATATAATGTATTTAATGTGATTTTTGGGGTTTTTCACCGTTTATATATCTATATATATATATATATATATATAAAAATATTTTTTTTTTTTAATAATTAGAATTTACATAATATTACAACATATTTATTTCAATATCATATAATTAAAATATATTGTATATCATTTTTTATATATATATTGTATATCATTTTTTATATATATATATATATATATATATATATATATATATATATATATATATATCCACTTGTAGTTTCTATAAAGTTTATAAATGAGCATCAGCTTTGTCATTACAGCAGAAGTAGCGCAAATATCTTGAATAGGGTATAAAATAGGGTAATAAAATATCTGAATATAGTCTTTGGCCTCGGAGTCCACCTGATTTCCCATGAACACTCTCCTCAGAACAGAACGTCTGAAGGGGTCCACCTGCGTGATGTTTTGGGGTTTTTCACTGTTACACAAGTGAACTCAGGCTTAGTTTGTAAATCTGCACTATTTTGGTTCACATCCTTAAGCACTTTACGGTTTAATACGGAGCGTGGACGATCAGATCAGGAGGTGAACATGCGGTCACAGGTTCTCTGGGCGTTGTGTAACCGTGCGTGTGTTCGACATGAGTCAGACTTACGAATCGAGGCAGGGTGCGAGCGTTACGCGGCTCAATCTCCAGAGATTTGTTGAACAGATAGTCGGCGAACTCTTTCTCCGTCATGTCCTCCATCGGGTTCAGGTTCTCAAAGAACTTCTGCAACATCAATGCAATAAAAATGACACGTTTACTTCAGTTCTGCAGTATTCAGAAGCTTTTATTTAAAAGTTTGGATTAATTGTGTCTTAAGGCTGCATTTACTTGATCATAAATAAAGTAAAAATTGTAAAATATTATTAAATTTTAGAAAAGCTGTTTTCTATGTGAATATACAGTAAAGTGTAATTTATTACTGTGATCAAAGCTGAATTTTCAGCATCATTACTCCAGTCTTCAGTGTCACATGATCCTTCAGAAATCATTCTAATATGATGATTTGCTCCTTAAGAAGCATTATCAATATGAACCATTATTTAAAGCAATATGCAAATGTTGTTTTTCTGACCCGTATGTCACTCTCCACACGTAAGCAGTACGGCTGGTTCTGGTACTGCTGGATTTCTCCGGTGATTTCCGCCACTTTCCGACGTTTGCTGAAGTTGATCAGCTCTTTGCCATGTCTTTTCAGGAAGTCCGGATTTCCTTCCTCAGTTTTTAGAATATTTGTTAAATAAATCCCTAAAATGAGCAGATCACATGTGCATCAGACACACAGTCTCATCAGAAACAGTGTCACATGTGAAGAAGGAAGCAGAACGTACCAAAGAAGGGCACACAGGGAGGGTTGATGGACCTGAGTTTAGCCAGATATTTCTTATAATGATCTTCACTGAGTTCATGAGCTTCCTCCAGAATCTTCCTCTGTCTGCTTGGGATTTGCTGAAATAAAAATCACACGCAGGATGAGTTATGCCATATTATGCGTTTTTAAGGCCAACTGACTATACGCACGGTTACTTCCTGGTTGTCATTAAGCCAGCTCTGGCATTTCCGGTGATCTGTTCATTCTGTAGTCGCTGTACATCGACACAAAACCATCAATGGTTGACTTTTTAATGTTGTATTCATATTTTAATGCAGTTATCACATTTACCTAATAAACCAGTTTTATTGATTGCAATAAAGACGAAGCTATTGGGACCGTTTAAAAATGCCGTATCTGTAATTAGACACACACGCGCATTATTTTCCAGCACTTCAAATGTTATTTTTAATGTGATGACCACAAACATTATTTGTTCATCCTTCTGAGATTGTCCCCATTGTAAAACCGAACGTTTAAAAATGTAGGAAATTCAACATTTGATAGAAAACACTTATTTAAAAATAAAAAAGACAATAATTACCACTTTAACCAGCAGGTGGCGGCAAAGTAGCATTTATTTGCGCATATATCAGCCATTTCCTCTAATCGTTTTTCACTTTGTTTTTGACTAAATATTAAACATTATAAAATAACTAGGTTTAAAAATACATTTTGTCAAGGTGAAGTATAAAATACTCAAAATCTCATGAAAAACAATAACTTTTCTTATTGCGAGCACCGCGCTTTCCCTTTAATCACAGCAGCTGTCAGTCAGTGCAGCACAAGATCAATGATTTCAGCACACTTTATTCAATTAATCTAACTAAAGTGCACAATAAATATTTAATTTTTTAAGCTTTTTTTCACATAAAAGTGTAAAAACTCGAATTGAATTTAGCCGAGGTGGAACACTGAGGTACGTCTTTTATTTTTTTTATGCCGTCTTACGTTTGAATAACTAAATTAATGATGTGCCTGACTATTTAAGTGACTATATTCTGATTATAAATACTGAAGCTCAACACACCAGCACATGACTCTCACCAGAAGTTTTCCAGCTGGCTTATATTAATGCGAAAGTTCTAAAGAATGATCCGTGCATATAGTCCATTCACAGACGTCTGTTGCTTGAATGTTCATAAAACATTATTTTCCTCATATTCTCCATTGTTGCAGCTCCTCTCTTCCCAGTCTGTCAGTAACGCTCTGTTTAGTTCCTGTCTCTATGAAGCCCCTCCTTCTGAAGAGCAAAATGTGCTCTGATTGGTCGGCTGGAGCAGTGTGCTGTGATTGGTGTTTGAAAAATGTCCCGCCCCTTACCATAACCGCCAGTTACTAACTCAACCAGGCCCCGCCCCTGCACATGAATTATTTAAATGAGGAATATTGTGAATATCATGCTCACCTCAAAGGTGTGGTCGAGTCTGTAGACGGGCGATGAATTCATGGCGCTCACCACCTCCAGAACACCATTGAAGTTATTGAGCTCCTGAAACACCTGCAGGATCTCAATGATTCGCGATATGACGGCCACACGCTCCTCCACGTTCTCCGTTTCCACGATGCACCTGAGAGACGTGAGAAACCTTTAGAAACACACACACACACACACGCACACGCGGCTCTGAATTAAACACAAGGGAGCGTGCCGTACTTCTCGAACCACAGTGTGAGGTTGGTGGTGTGGCGGATCATTCGCAGCAGGTTCGGCGAGTTGATTTCTTTGTCTTCTTTAGTCCAAACGCTTCCCACCAGCTCCGATGGCTGAACCGCCCTACAGGAGAAAGTACATTAAAGGATTAGTTCAGTTCAGAATTAAATTTTCCTGATAATTTACTCACCCCCATGTCATCCAAGATCATGTCTTTCTTTCTTCAGTCGAAAAGAAATTTTTCTCCATATAGTGGACTTCACTGGGGTTCAACGGGTTGAAGGTCCAAATGTCAGTTTCAGTGCAGCTTCAAAGAGCTCTACATGATCCCAGACGAGGAATAAGAGTCTTATCTAGAGAAACCATCGATCGTTTTCTAAAAAATATATAAATTATACACTTTTTAACCACAAATGCTCGTCTTGCACTGCTCTGTGATGCGCCACACATGACGTAATCATGTTGGAAAGGTCTCGCAGAAGTACTGATCCACTGTTTCCCATTTTCTCCTCAAACTTCACAATCATCCAACATCGTTGTTTTACCTTTTTTTTGTAAAGGCCGTTTGATTTATGGGGCGTTCACACCAGACGCGACTTGTGCGAATAAATCACGCTATTCACGCGTAGCTGGATGCTTGAACATTTTGAGTTTACTCGCTTCATTCGCGTGTGAAATTCAATTCACAACAGATGCGAATTCGCATCATGAGAGGGACTTCAGTCTCGTTTCTGCTCACTTCCTCTGAATAAACACATCAACTCGTCAGCGGGAAAGTAGTTGTAAAATACGGCGAATAAGCTCAGTTTGCCGGCTTTATCTAGCTTGTAGTCTCAATATATATATATAGCTCAAATTGAGTAAAGAGCGTTTTTTACAACTAACCAGATTGTCCGACCTCCTCACTCACTTTCTTCCAAGCAAGATCCTTTTTATTCCTGTTTCTTTAAAATTATAAAGATGTATCGTACATCGAAAATGATTTTGTCCTCCATTGTTGTTTCGGATTTCTGCCGCAGTATGTCTATTCGCGTTTGCATTGACTTAACATGTAAATAACTCGCATTTAATGCTTCATTCGCGTCTGGTGTGAACGCACCATTAATCTTTGCACGTTCGCTTTGTAAACACTGGATCGGTGCTTCCATCTACGTCAAGTGTGACCTTTCCAACATGATTACGTAATGCGTGGCACATCGCAGAGCAGTGCAAGAGCATTTGTGGTTAAAAAAGTGTATAAATTTTTAATTATTTTGAGAAAATGAGTGATGGTTTCTCTAGATAAGACTCTTATTCCTCGTCTGGGATCATCTAGAGCTCTTTGAAGCTGCACTGAAACTGACATTTGGACCTTCAACCCGTTGAACCCCAGTGAAGTCCACTATATGGAGAAAAATCCTGGAATGATTTCCTCAAAAACCTTAATTTCTTTGCGACTGAAGAAAGAAAGACATGAACATCTTGGATGACATGGGGGTGAGTAAAACATCTAGAACAGCAGATCAACCTCAAAATCATGATCTAGACACTTTACAACTCAAAAAATATATCAATTAATTAATCGCAGACAAATGTTTTGTATTTTAAATATGCAAATGATGCATAATCTAATTAAATATGCATTAGAAATCTGAACATTGGATAAAGCCAGGCTTGTTTGATTTTGTTGACACTCTATAAATCAGAAAAATACTGTCAACGGACAGACAGAAATAAATACATGTCACCATGTTTTTAGGATTAAAATGTCCTATAAATCAGGTGAATGATATATAAACAAACCTTCAGAATATAGAAATGAATAAAAACTGTAAAGTTTGGTGTGTGTAAAGCTGCTGAAGTGGAGATTTCTGACTCAAACTCACTGCTTTTAAAGATCTACAGATGCAAAGTGCAATAAAATAAACTTTCCATTAGTCTGCATGAATGACCAGTGCATGAAAAAAACAAAACAATAGATTTATTGTCTCGCCTTAATAATTAATGCAAGAGCTTGAATACAAATTCAAGCTTCGCTCATGCTGGCAGACATTTACTGTAACTCTATTTACTGTAACGCTTCCTGTTCGTTCAGAAACACTGAGAGACGATCGCCTGACACAGAGATGATGTCAAAATCACCCAGAATGCTCTTTCAATCAGGAACCGAGCTGTTTTGCGTGTGCGGTTTGGTTCAGTGTTTTGGGAGACGGGTGCACAGAGCGGCCTCATGGGAAACAGAGCTGAGGTGGTGACCTTGGGTACGACACTCATTGCCTGTTCCCACAGAGGTGAAGGGAAGTGTGTATGTGTGTGTGTCACAGCTGGAGTCTCTATTGTGTTAAACTGCCCCATTTTCTGTGCAGACAGTGTTGCCAACGGGGCAGAAAATAAAAATACAAACAGGAAATCCAGCCTTTTCCCTTATAAAGAAAAAAAGCAACATTAAAATACTGAACGAGCGCAAAACTAACACAAAAGACGATAACTATAGTTTTAAAAATCGTTGTACATATAAATTAATATTGTTGGAGTCACGTTCAGAGTGATGTTTTCCAGCTGATGAATGATAAAAACACTGACAGCCAATCAGAATCCATCCTGCTTTAAAGAGCATTTAAAAGCGACAGTGCTCTTATAATAAACACAAGTAAATGCCGACAGGGGGTCATAGTTCAAGGCTGAAGTGTCGCACCTGTAGAAGTCAGACTCCAGCAGCGTGAGCTGTCGGGCGATCTCGATGGGGTGAAGGGTCATGAGGTCAAACTGATCCGTCTGTCCCGCTTTACAGAGGTGCCACTCGATGGCCGGCGGCGAGCTCTCGAACGTGATGTTGTGACTGGGGCCGTTCGCTTGCGCCTGCTTCTTCCTCTGGATGATCTTCGTGATGGACTCCACCCACTTCCTCATGGCTTTACCTGTGGACAGGTGACAGGACTGATGTGAGAGAGGCAGAACGGAACGGAGATCAATCAGCCACAAACGCGACAAGTGTTTGTGTTTTTATTTTGGTTTCGTTGTATAGTCCCGCCCACGGTGAAATCTCATTGGCTCAAAATCCAACGCAACGTTCAATGTGAACAGAAAAATGATGGGAATTACATATGAAATTAATTTAATTCTTCACCAAATTCCATGTTTTCTGTTTTAATTTTTTTGGATTCCGTTTTTTGGATTAAATTTGAATAATTAAGAAGGATTGATCAATTGAAGTAATAAAACTTGTATAAAATAATGTGATAATTTACAAAGATTTTAACAATAATCGATCCCTATGAAATGTTTTAATTTTTCTGGATTCCGTTTTAATTAAATTTTTGTAATCAAAAAGGATGTCAAATCAATTAAATTGATAAAACTTTAATAAATTGATCATTTTATATTATA
Source organism: Culter alburnus (assembly GCA_028476615.1). Taxonomy (NCBI): domain Eukaryota; kingdom Metazoa; phylum Chordata; class Actinopteri; order Cypriniformes; family Xenocyprididae; genus Culter; species Culter alburnus. The sequence goes on along the minus strand of JAOTNS010000081.1, from coordinate 656,010 downwards.
TATATATATATATATATATATATATATATAAAAAAAAAACAATAAATTCATGGTTTAAATTAAATAATGTATATAATGTAAAATGTATAAAATTTACGGTGAGAGTCCTCAATAATAATATACAGTACTTCTCAAAGTAATAATAATAAAAAAATTATTTTTAAGAACTGTATATATTATAAGATTATTAATTTTATTTCTTATTAACATTTTAACAATAATAGGTCTGTTCTATTTTTTTTCAGACATTCTGAGTCTGAATTCCATTTTAACTCGATTTTAATAATCAAAAAGGATGTAAAATCGACTTTAAAAATTTAATTTGATAATTTATTTCTTACAGTAATAGTTCCCTGTGTTAATTTTTCTGATATATATATATATATATATATATATATATATATATATATAAAATAAAAAGTATATAATATATAAACAAAGTGCTGCACAACAAATATATGGTGTGATGTTTTTATTATTATTAATTTGAGAAGCACTGTATATTATTATTAAGTACTGTATACATTATTATTATTATTATTATTAATATTACTTCTGTCAAAATTTCTTCAAGTTAAACCAAACTTTTATTTTGAAGGGTTGTAGTGAAGAGCTTTGAGTTTGTGTGTGTCTGATGACATCTCACACACAATTTCAATATCATATTTCAATATCAGTCTTGTCGTGCTTTAATATTCACACAAACTAGTCCATTTCGCGATCTGATTACATTTACAGCCCTACTTTTGGTTTATTCATCTAAATTTTATTATTATACTGTATAATTCCATATTTATGACTGGATTCTGTGATTCCATCCACTTTTGATACATTTTGAAGACATTTCCAGAGTTTATCATCTCAGGTATGATGATGATGATGATAGAGTCGATCAGGAGGTTTGTGTTCGTACCTCTGACCTTGTTGATAAACTCCTCCAGTCGCCGTAGCAACTGAGCGTCCCTCTCAAAATCATAGAAGTGGTGCTCGACCCAGTGCCTGCACACATTCAGCACCCTGCAGACAGACAGAGATGGAGTGAGACGCTCTATGATACGTTAGTGCTGTATGTGTGTGTGTGTGTTTGTACCTGAGCTGTACGGGTTGAACAAACTCTTTGCGGAAGCGTTTGAGTTCTGCACTCAGCGGCTGGTCTCCATTCTCCATGGCCATCTGATCCGCTTCCGTGGGTTTCGGTTCTGGAATTTCAAACCTGGAACGCAAAAACACAGAGAGATGTTTCAACGAATAACTTCATAGCATGAGTAGAGTACAATAACGATAGCTACACAACTACAACTTTGACGCTTCAAAAAGTTCATAAAGAGATCGTAAAACTAATCCATATGAATTGAGTGGTTTAGTCCAAATTTTATGAAGAGACTCGATCGCTTTATATGATGAACAGATTGAATTTAGGCTTTTATTTACATATTACAACTCACATCAGTTGTGGTAAACCGAAGCTCAAGCATGTTCATCTGATGTGTGAAAAGCAATGAGGTTCATTCTCAAGTGTTACACACAGGGTTTCTGCAGGTTTCATCAAATCTAATTTAATGCTTTTTAATGCCAATTTTTTTTCATTTTTAATGCCATTTTATATATATATATATATATATATGTCGCTAAATGTCGATAGATGATGTCATACGGCAATTAGAATATTCAACATGTCATTGTTGCATTCGCATTCTGCCAAGTGTCAGCCCTTTACATTGCTACTGCTACCCTTTTTGCTCACATAATATATATTAATACAGCCAAATTCCCAGTAAAATTGTTTCATCTATATATTTTTCTGTTTTTGTTGTCAGACAATATGAAATGGTGACTGAAACGCGGCTCGACATTAAGCCTTGTCATTCACTTGTACGAGTAAAACAGTTGCTTGTCCGAAAAAAAAAAAGGATTTTTTTGTGTTGTAAATATAAATTAATTTAAATTATTTAAATCTGCATATTTGTGATAGATTTGTGAAATCTTTGTGTGATTTGTAAAATGTATGATTCATCTTTAATTTTAAATTCTTAAATTCGATCAATAAATTTAGTTAGAATAAGACACAAAGGGCTGTTAATCAAATTAAATCATTTACAAATTTACAATTAAAAAATTACAACTGCATTAAATAATGTTATGGGATTGTAAGAAATGTTGGGGGGAAATTATACTTTTAAAAATTTAAACTAAACCACCAGTAGGTGGCGTCAAGTAACCATCTTAATAAGTGAGTCATTCATTTAAACGATTCATTCCAATGGCTGATTCATTCAAGAATGAGGCAGTTGTTTATGAATGGGTCATTAAATCTTTGACTCAACCGATTCGTTCAAAATGCTGAATCATTCAGTAACGAAAACAAGGCTAAGCCTGCATCTCAATGTGCATCCTATCCATCCTAAATAGTATGTGACACTCAGTACTATTTAGGGTGGGTAGTATGCACATTGGGATGCAGGGTGAGTGTTTTACCGCAGTATGTTTAACTGAGTTTCTTTTTGTGTGTGCTTCGCTCATGTTCTCCTCGAGATGGTGCGCGAGCGTCAACAGCGCATCATCAGTACATTATACAGACTATTTACACTAAATGTAATAAAATCAGTCATTCTCAAATTTTTTTTCTTTTGTATTGACGCTTTAATCAGGTCCTTGTCCGGTCGAGCAAGAAAAATTCTCTTTCACTTGCCCCTTAAAAAAATCCACTTATCCCAGACTAATGGACAAGCGTTAATGTCGATGACATGTTAAACCAGTACTAAAATCCTGATTTATTGTTTGACAAAATCACCACACACATAAGATAAAGACATTTGCTGTGTTTTTGGCTATATGTACACGTAAAATGATCACTCAGGTTAGAAGCAATAGTATCTATTTTATTTGTTCTCTGACAGAGCGCACAGCCTCAACTGAATGCGCTGCTCCTCTCAGCCACTCACTGAACAGCAGATGCAGAGAGCTCGCGCTTGTGCGGCAGAACCGGGGGGTCTCGGAAGTTAGATCAGGTTAACAAGTATATTCGTCACAATGCGCTTTCTTGGAAAAAAGTTGCAAAAGGGATCTGAAGAGTTGCTAAGTTGGCAACACTGATGCAGCCTTCTGTCTCCAGGCCCCAGCCCGCTGCTGTCTAAAACGGCGTTACGGCACTTTTGCACCGGCCGGAGGCAATTACCAAACTGGTTCCATGTGTGTATCACACCAATGTACATATTTTGCAACAGCAAATCAAAGTTATTGATTATGAAGGATATATTTAATATAAACTGGTAGTATTATTTTTCTTCAAAGCTATCTAAAAAAATTTAATGCCTGTAGGAATAAAATTTAATGCTTTTTAATGCCATTTAAGGCCTTACTTGTTGCAAAATCCATTTAATGACTTTTAATGCTTTTTAATGCCCCGCGGATACCCTGTACACATCACGTTTGAGCTTCAGCGAGAACCAATGAGGTTCATTCTCGTGTTACGCATCACGTTTGAGCTTCATCGAGAACCAATGAGGTTCATTCTCGTGTTACGCATCACGTTTTCAGCGAGATGAGGTTCATTCGTGTTACGCATCACGTTTGAGCTTCAGCGAGAACCAATGAGGTTCATTCTCGTGTTACGCATCACGTTTGAGCTTCAGCGAGAACCAATGAGGTTCATTCTCGTGTTACGCATCACGTTTGAGCTTCAGCGAGAACCAATGAGGTTCATTCTCGTTACGTTGAGCTTCAGCGAGAACCAATGAGGTTCATTCTCGTGTTACGCATCACGTTTGAGCTTCAGCGAGAACCAATGAGGTTCATTCTCGTGTTACGCATCACGTTTGAGCTTCAGCGAGAACCAGTGAGGTTCAATCTCGTGTTACACATCACGTTTGAGCTTCAGCAAGAACAAATGAGGTTCATTCTCGGTTCAGCACATTTGAGCTTCAGCGAGAACCAATGAGGTTAATTCTCATGTTACGCAGCACTTTGAGCTTCCTCAAGAACCAATGAGGTTCATTCTCGTGTTACGCAGCATGAGCTTCAGCAGAACCTTCTCTTTGAGCTTCACAGAACCAATGAGGTTCATTCTCGTGTTACGCATCACGTTTGAGCTTCAGCGAGAACCAATGAGGTTCATTCTCGTGTTACGCATCACGTTTGAGCTTCAGCGAGAACCAGTGAGGTTCAATCTCGTGTTACGCAGCACATTTGAGCTTCAGCGAGAACCAATGAGGTTAATTCTCATGTTACGCAGCACGTTTGAGCTTCCTCAAGAACCAATGAGGTTAATTCTCGTGTTACGCAGCACGTTTGAGCTTCAGCGAGAACCAATGAGGTTCAATCTCGTGTTACGCATCACGTTTGAGCTTCAGCGAGAACCAATGAGGTTCATTCTCGTGTTACGCATCACGTTTGAGCTTCAGCAAGAACCAATGAGGTTCATTCTCATGTTACACAGCATGTTTGAGCTTCAGCGAGAACCAATGAGGTTAATTCTCGTGTTACGCAGCACGTTTGAGCTTCCTCAAGAACCAATGAGGTCCATTCTCGTGTTACGCAGCACGTTTGAGCTTCAGCAAGAACCAATGAGGTTCAATCTCGTGTTACACATCACGTTTGAGCTTCAGCAAGAACCAATGAGGTTCATTCTCGTGTTATGCATCAAGTTTGAGCTTCCGAAAGAGATTTGTTCTTGTGCGTCAAGCAGTTTCGGTTGAGATTCTGTTTATGTATGCTGAATTCATTTCAGTCTAAATTCAGTCTGTTCATCATATAAAGCAATCATGTCTCTTCAGAAAATTTGGACTAAACCGCTCAATTCATTTAGATTAGTTTTACAATCTCTTTATGAACTTTTTGTAGGATCAAAGTGGTAGTTGCGTAGCCGTCAATGGAGGGACATTAATCTCTTGCATTTCATCAAAAACATCTTGATTCATGTTCTGAAGATGAACACGGGTTTGGAACAACATGAGGGTGAGTAAATGATAACAGAATTTTATTTTTAGTGAACTATCCCTTTAATGTGCGTGTCAGTGCTGATTGTCTGACCTCTCCATGAGCAGATCCAGCAGCTCCTGAGGTTTGCAGAAAGATCGGTATGTGGTGAGAGAAACGTCCTGACGAAATTGGGATCTGAAAAACAAGGAAAAATGTTTTGTTTAACAAAAACCGTTTGATTATGTTTGTCAAACTATTTCCTTCCATCCACCGTTGACATGAAACAGTCCTGCGGCCGGTGAAACTACGAACTACATTTACTTAAAAATGGCTAAATTTGAAACCCATTTCAAGTTGACTGTAATAAAATAAAAATCACTGCATCATGGTGATGATAATGAGATTTTTTTGCATTACAGTGAAGAGAATTTGGGTGCTTAAATGTCATGATGTAAAAAAAAAAAGCAGCACATAATCGATCGACTTCAGGCCCGTATGTGGCGTCCATACGGAGTTTGCAGCATGATGGATCTGTTCTGTTCTGGCCGAAGGGAACAATAGAAGCTCAGTGAGCAATTCCAAACAATCGGCCTGGAATTATTCTAGCCAGGAAACAGACACACGGCTCTGACGCACAAGACACACATATATACACAACACACACACACACACACTTAAAATAGATTCAGGGCCTGCAGATTGTGATTCTAGTGTCTGGGGCCGAGAGAAAGTTCACACACACATTAAACTGAGTGTGTGTTTAAGAGTCACTCACTAATGATCATTAACCCTCATCCACACCCTAAATGAGCGCTGCACTACACAGGACACACCTTTTCCCCTTCACACACAGTGTTCCTCCAAACGTCTGTTTCCTTTGCCTTATTAGAAACCAGTATTTGTGGGCCGCTGGAGGTTCCAGTGGAAAACTGGGTGCTATATTTACCTCAGAGCCTCTGAAGGAGGAAGTTTACTGGGGTGTGCGGAGCGAAAACGCCCATCAGAGGAATTCAGAGTGACCCGCTCACCGACACCCAGAACATCTGCGTCAATCTCACCCAAACACCAGTGCATCACGTTTCACCTCATAATTAACCAATAATCAGATGTTATATTTTGTGTAAAGACAGTGAATATTGAAATTAGGATCATTTTCACACTTTTAAACACCATTATTACCATAATGCATTAAAAAACAAATGCTTTGTTCAAAACCGACGTCCCTACTATATAGTATGCGAAAAACAGTACGCCAAAAGAGTAGTATGTCCGAATTCATAGCATACGAAAAGTAGCCGTATGACCTACTACTGAAGTGTGGATTCGGTGGACACTTTACTATCTCATGAGGCCACGGGAGAGGATTTGTGAATGGCAGTGAAGCGATGCAACTGACGGCGTAGGTCACATGACAATGAAAACATGGCGGATGTAGTACATCCGAATTTTATTCATATTACACACTCTCATACTATATAAAACATACTTTTAAACAGTAGTGAAGTAAGTTTAAACCAAATGTAGAAACTATTATACAGTATGCAATTTCAGACGGAGCAAAAGTCATTTTTAGCTCTTTTTTTTGTTTAAACATTTACTGTAATACAATGATTTAAATTAAAATCAAATACTACCATGATGCGCAAAGACTTTAAAATTTAAATATATGATTCACATTACACTAATGACAATTTGGGGGGTAAATGTGATCATCACAAAAAATTAAAAACAATAAAAAACACACACACACACACACACACACACACACTATATATATATATATAATTTAGTGCTGTCAAACGATTAATCACGAATAATCGCATCCAAATAAGTCTGTGTTACATAATAAATGTGTGCATATTGTGTATATATATTAAGTATTATAAAATACAAACACACACGTATTTAACAAAAACATATTATATAAGTATATTATAAATATTTTAAATAATGTATATTATATATAATATTTATATTTATTTATAATATTAATATATGTATATTATATATTTAATATAATATATATATATATATGTAATATTTCTTAAATTTATACATGTATTGTGTGTATTTATATATACATAAATATACAGTACGCACACATTTATTATGTAAACACAGACTTTTATTTTGGATGCGATTAATCACGATTAATCGTTTGACAGCACTAAATATGTGTGTGTGTTTATAGATAGATAGTTTATTATATTTAAATACATATTGTATATAAATTAAAATAATATATATAAATCAAGAAAGTTATAATTTTATTATATATCTCATTTTTATACATTACGTTAGGGCTGTCAAATGATTAATCGCGATTAATTGCATACAAAATAAAAGTTTGAGTTTGCATAATATATGTGTGAGTAATGTGTGTAATAATATGTATATATAAATACACACAAATTAATGTATATATTTAAGATAAATATGTTATTTATGTACAAAAAAAAGTATAAAAATATAAATAAATACATATACTTGTAAATATTTCTCAAATATATACATGGATGTGTTTGTATTTATATATACATAATAATTACACACAGTACACCCACATATATTAGGCAAACTCAAACTTTTAATTTGTATGCGATTAAGCGTGATTAATCATTTGACAGCCCTAATTTCGTTATATTTATTTATAATATATTCATGATATAATATATTTATAAATAAATTATAATATTATTTATAAAATCAATTAATTTATAATTTTATATACATACATAATTTTGGTCCAGGCTGTCATTTGAACACATGCAAAAATAAGACAGAACCAAAAATATATTAATAACTGATTATGTTGTAGTTAATGTATGCTTTTTCCTGAGCTTTTTGTTTTTCTATACATTAAAAATAAAACCTGTAGCTGCAGTTTGCCTTTTTTTGCCAAATAATTTTAATTTTAAAAATACCTTAAGCAAGTGTAGTGTTTTGTTCTTACCTCTTATTTAAAATATTGGGAAAATAATATTTTCCTCATATTTTGATAGTTTAATAGATCATCACACAACAACATCCTCTTCTATATGTTGTTGACAGCTTCAGTGAGAAGTGAGAATCACTCATCTACTCAAGCCACAGAGACTAACCCAAATCAAGCTGATCATGTGCAGATAACCGCAGCTGTAGTGTGAAGCGCTCTGTGCGTGTGTACGAAACAAACCGCTGCTCTATTTATAGACTCATTAACATTTTGTTACTGTTCTCAGATTATTACTTCTGCCTTCATGAGCTTGAGAGTGATTTGGGTCGAGTTGATCAGCTGTTTAAAGAGTTTATCCCACCCTAACCACACACACACACACACACACACACACAGGAGGAAGGACACTGTACAGATAACAGAGCTGAACTTGTGCTTTGTTCAAGAATAGCCGTTGTTTTTCTCTCTTATCAGTGCTAGTTGTGTTATCAGCACTAACAAAGCAGGTCGCCACACTGAGATCTGTGACGTAAACGAGCCCAAATATTTACAGATGCTGAAGAACGAGCACAAAGGAGGCGAAGGGTTCAGCTGGACGAGGCCTTCGGCGTCTCTGTGTTCATTCTGGTGCTGTTGTTGTTGTCGAGACTCAAGGTTGTGAAATAAATCAGTAATGCGCATTAGCGGTGGCTGGTAAACACCCTGTACGGTGGAGTAACTACTGAGTGCACAAAATACAGCAGTGAAAGAACACGCCACATTATGCAAAACCACACAAATATCAGTGATATTTTGGGTCAAACTGATGTCAAACTGAGTCTAGATCATCCTGTTAGACTGCAAGGCCCATAATAATATTCAAAAGCACCACAACTTTTTCAGTTGTTTGTGATTTACTGCAGAAGGATTAAGGATTTAAGGATTGTTACTTCAAAAAGTACTGAACAGTCATATGAACGTCACTCACCAGCGTACATGTGGAAGGTCAACCTCTCTATGAGCTTCAGCACCGTTCCGGCTTTGATGATGGGAATGCCGGATTTGGATTGGACGTTCTCCTCGAACACGACGTTCTCCTCGGAGTCTGGTTCGGCGAAGCGGTACACCTCGGCTCCAGGAAGTCTCATCTGCTCCTCCTTCTCCTCCTGCAGCATGGCCGTGTCCAGCATGCGCTCCAGCGTGGAGCGGTACTGCAGTGAGATCAGCGCAGCCATCCAGCCGTTCTTCTCCTCCGCCGATTTGGCGGAAAACACCACGCTGTTCCCGTCCTTCAGAATGATCTCGAAGGCGTGCCGGTACTCACCCTCCTTATCGTCCTTGTCATTGATCTGGACCTGTTGAAGAACACATGGATGTTTAGCTCCAGTCCTCTATCAGGCACACACCTTTAGTGGTTGACCGATATTCTGCATTTTTTTAACCATCGATACATGTCGGAAGCAGACTTTTATTTTGACAGTGTCTGAGCACCTGATAGTTCTTGTGTTTTGCACATAAGTGTCGGAAGCAGATCTTCATTTTGACATTACCAGGACTTTTATTTTGACAGTGTCTGAGTGCCTGAGAGTTTTTGTTTGGCCGATAAGTGTCGGAAGCAGACTTTTATTTTGACAGTGACAGGACTTTTATTTTGACAGTGTCTGAGTGCCTAAGAATTTTTGTTTGACTGATAAGTGTCGGAAGCAGACTTTTATTTTGACAGTGTCAGGACTTTTATTTTGACAGTGTCTGAGTGCCTGAGAGTTTTTGTTTGACTGATAAGTGTCGGAAGCAGACTTTTTTTGACAGTGACAGACTTTATTTGACAGTGTCTGAGCCTGAGAGTTTTTGTTTGGCCGATAAGTGTTGGAAGCAGACTTTTATTTTGACAGTGTCTGAGTGCCTGAGAGTTTTTGTTTGGCCGGTAAGTGTCGGAAGCAGACTTTTATTTCGACAGTGACAGGACTTTTATTTTGACAGTGTCTGAGCGCCCGAGAGTTGTCGGAAGCAGACTTTTATTTTACACTGTCAAAATAAAAGTCCTGGTAATGTCAAAATTAAAGTCTTTTTTTGACACTTATCGGGCAAAAAGAAAAAATATCAGGCGCTCAGACACTGTCAAAATAAAAGTCCTGTCACTGTCAAAATAAAAAAGTCTGTTTCTGACACTTATCGGCCAAACAGAAAAACTCTCAGGCGCTCGGACACTGTCAAAATAAAAGTCCTGGTAATGTCAAAATGAAAGTTTATTCCGACACTTGTCGGCCAAACAGAAAAACTCCCAGGCACTTGGACACTGTCAAAATAAAAGTCCTGGCACTGTCAAAATAAAAGTCTGCTTTTATATAAACAAGTTTTCAACACTGATAATAATCATTAATGTTTCTTGAGCAGCAAATCATCATATTAGAATGATTTCTGAAGGATCATGTGACACTGAAGACTGGAGTAATGATGCTGAAAATTCAGATTTGATCACAGGAATAAATTACATTTGACAATATATTCACAAAGAAAACACCTGTAATAATATTTCACAATTCTTACTGTATTTTTGATCAAATAAAATCAGTCTTGGTGAGCAGAAGAGACTTTGGCATTGGCCGATCACTACCCACCTTCCTCATGAAGAACTTCTCCTTCAGACGGTACTCGGCCGCACTGGCTCCCGGCAGACGCGGTTGGCCATGGTTGGACTTGCAGCAGATCATAAGGCCGTCAAACAGGAAGATGTGGCGCTCATGTTTGGCGCCCACCCGTGTGAGCGTTCCCTCCATGATGAACTCATTGCAGCACTGGCCGATGTCTTTGCCCTCCCAGCCGTCGATGTTCCTCTGGATCTCATTCATCTTCTTGATGGCTAGATGTTTGCCCTTCATCTGCTGACTGTAGAAGCGGCACGCCGACTCGCTGGATGGACAGAACAATGAGGGGAGGATGTCAAAAAAACTAGGGCTTGATTGACTATATTGATTAATCGATTTTAATTGCTTTTCATTTGATGATCTCGATCTCCAATAATCACAATATAAGTGCTTTTTATGATATGAAAGTCTCAGCTGTCAAATTCAGTTAGTTTTATAACAAAATTTAAAAAATAAATGTGATTTTAATGCTCTTTAATGTGTCGTGACAGATCGCTGTAGCGCCTCAGTTCAAGCGGCTCGTGAACCGATCATCTCTTCTTTACTACAAGTTATAGCACCAAATAAACAAGAATGAACATCAGAAGGTTTGTTAAAAGATACAATACAACTTACTGAAATTAATCATGTCTCATGTAATCGCTCAGTGTTTCAAGCGCGGAAAGACATCAATAAATCTGCATAACATTACATTTATCACAGAAAAGCCGTTCAATGACCATAAAATCAAAGCATTTTTTACCAAGGCTAGCATATTTTCAACTTTGGGTAAAAACGCAGCGCTCATCACGTCACTTTTTACCCAGCAAGAAAAATTACTCCAGAGAGGAGCATTTTGATAAATATATGCACTATATAACATATACTGTTCTTCATTATTTAATGTGTTTAAATCAATCTGTAATGAAATCAAGTTATTGCAGTCACTGTTTACAGTCATGATTAGAAACATAATTATTAAAAAGATGATGTAAATGTGCCTAATATTATATCTAAAAATAAATAACAACTGAATTAAATAATTTGGACTTTTGTTAATTTTAACCTGTAATATTATAGTAATATACCGACTTCACATCAATCAATCAGAATCAACAGTTTGTGAATCAAATCGATTTGTGAAATCAGTGTCAATACCTACTGAGGGGAAACATAATGAAAGACATCAAAATATCACACTAAAGCTGTAGAAGAGGCTGAGAAAGGGAAATAAATCTGCTCTTCACACATCACTAGTGAGGACTAAACCAAGTCCTGGAGTTCCTCATAACCACCAACATCTAGATAATAAGATTTCAATGTCCAGTCAGCTTTAAAGAGGACCTATTCACTTCATAGAGACAGGAACTAAACAGAGCGTTACTGACAGACTGGGAAGAGAGGAGCTGCAACAATGAGGAAAATAATGAACATTCGAGCAGGAAAACCTGTTCTAGTACAAATCAAAACTTTGTAAAAGTGCATTTTAGGTCCTCTTTAATACGAACAGCCCTCCAGGACCTGAAGGAGACTCGCTTCTACACCATCAAATTCTTAGTAGGAGTCTGATTTTCTGTTATGTTTTGCGTGTTACGAATCACAGGGTGGAGGGGATGAATGAGTTGAAGACGGCAGGACTAGTTAAAGACTCTCTGTAGAGTGAAGAACATCTTACTTCTGAATGTTTTTGTGAACACGCGAGCACATGCGCGTCACGTCAGAGCAGATGGAGGAGTGATGAGACGGCAGACTCTCTCTCCTCATGGCGCCACACACTGCGGACGAGCGACACTGCACTATTAAGGCCCGTTCACACCAAGAACGATAACGATATCTATATCAGCGTCCACACCGGCGGACGATATCATTCTGTTTATTATAAGAGCGCTGTCGCTTTAAATGCTCGAGCTCTTTAAAGCAGGAGAGATTCAGATGTTTTTATCGTTCCTCTGTGCCGTTATCGTATATTTTGTAGATTTTTAGAACCATATCTTTGTCGTTATTGTCCTTGGTGTAAATGAGCCTTTACCTTCCACACACATCAGCAATTAAACACATTCAGGCACGACTGTAACACTGATTGTTTCCTTCACAACAGAAACATTAAGTATTTAAACTCTTTAAAACGAAGAGCTTGTTTACATTGAAATCACTCGACTCTCTAACTAAAGGTATTGTTGGAAAAATCATTCGGTGTCTTCATTAAGGTTTCATTTGTTAACATTAGCATTAGTTAATGAAAAATAGCACTTTTTAGTGTTAATTTACTAATAAATTATTAAATCAAAAGTTGTATCTGTTAATATTATTTAATGGATCTGAGCTAACATGAACTAACAGTGAACAGTTATATTTTTATTAACTAACAAAGACTAAATCGTTCCGATCGGCCTCCGATAACCTTGTCTGATAGCTGCTCAAAATTCATTGGCCGATGGCGGAAATGTTTTTTGAGATACGACAAAGACAGTCATGGCGCCTCAGACGAAGACACTGCATACCAATTTTCAAGTCGATCGGATTAACGGTGAAGTGGTTATAGCTAGGTCTGGGTAAACAATATCGATTTCTCGATTTTAATCGATTCTCATTTTTACGAACCGATATCGATTCTTAAATCCCAAGAATCGATTAGTCTAGTCTGTTTTCAGTTGATGAATGAGCAGAATGTGTAGCGCCTCCCATCCAATAAATCGCAATAATCTTTTGCTTTGTTACTTTTGATATGAAGCAAAGTCTCAGATTTCAAATGACGTCCATCTTATTATGAGATTCAAAAAATAAATACCGTTTTGGCGCTGTTTAATGTGGCGTGACAGATCGCTTTAGCGCCTCAGTTAAGCATGTGAACATCCTCTCCTCCGCTTTAATACCAGTTACAGCGCGCATAAACATGAATGAACATCTGAAGGTATGTTAAATATTTTACTGAAATCCGTATCATGTCTCGTGTAATCGCTCAATCAGTGTTTCAACCTCGGAAAGACGTCAATAAAACAGCTTGTACATGTAACGTCACATTTACCTCAGAAAAACACATTCATTGACCATAAACTCATTAGTCAGCTAGAAAAATGAACTCTAGAGAGCAACATTCTGATAAATACAGCTATGCACCATTACATATTCATTATAATTTTTAATGTTCTTCAATATTTAATGCATGTTTGAATAAATCAGTCATGGTAGCCGCGATTTAAATGTTTATATTTAAAAAAAAAAACGAATTGGAGTAGAAATATGATTATGTATTTCTAAACTTTATTTATAATAAAAACATAATTGAGTGTAATTTAAGTGTTTGTATATAAATAAGTTAATTTAACCTTCAATATTATTATAGTAGTACCAACTGACTCTCATGTGTAGTTTACAGCATTAGTTGAGAGATTTTTTTCCTCTAGAAAATTTGCCATGTACTGAAACTGAAATACTACATCCAAAATAATCAATATCGAATCAAAATCGTAATCAAAAGCATGTAAACAGTAATCAAATCGAATCGTGAAAATTGTATCAATACCCAGCCCTAGTTATAGCCATTTTTCCTGTTTTTTTTCCTGTTATAGCGCCACCAAGTGGCCAGTTGCAGCGTCCCTTTTCATGCAACCACAGAATGAGCTCTTACATAGATGTGCCAAATTTGGTGAAAATATCTCATTCCGTTCACGAGTTATAGCCATTTTAGTAAAAGTGGCTCCGCCCACTTTGCACGTTTTGGCGGCCCTTAGAGACCATGAATCTAAATTTCAACACTTTTTTGATAATTATTAACAATCAGACTGCAGAGAATCTATTTGGTTTGGTCAAAAACCTAGGACTGGCTCGCAAAAGTAGGTCTTTCAAAAAAAAAAAATCAAAAATACGCATAACGGTTTAGGAGTTATGAGCCATTTCATACTTTTGACCACTGTAGCGCCCCCATCAGGCCGAGCCTTGGTGACGCTGTAGACGGTGTGAGAACTACCAGCCCTCAAAGCTTCAAGTCTCTACAGCTTATAGTTTGGTCTGCCTGATCACTTTTAGTGGAGAATGCTGATCCTTGGAAATTTTAACAATTACAATAGAGTTTCAGCTCTACACGTTAATAAATACTGTATTGCTCGTTGTTAATTAATGGATTAACTAACATTAACAAACAGGACCTTATTAGTGTTACCGATTCTTCAAACAATTCAGCTTGATTAAATCAACTTAACGATAAGTTCCCATTAGTAAACATTGGTTAATGCATTAATTAACACGTACTTTTGATTTTAATAATGCATTAGTAAATTAACATTAAGATTAACCAATGCTTTATTTTTCATTGTTAGTTCATGTTACTAATGTTAACAAAAGGAACCTTACTGTAAAACTGTAAAGTCTACTGTAAAGTAAAAGCATGAAACATCTCAGATGATGAAGAATCTTGTTCCTGCAGCCGCTGTCGATCGACTCTTTGTTCTAGTTTAAACGCACAGAAGCGAACAGCAAGAGCATCGATTTCTCCAAACACACACGTACCGTAAGATCAGCCATCCTTTCCACATACACGAACGCATAAAACCGCTAAAACACGATCAACAGCACATGAAAACGTCAGATCCTCATGATTCTTGAGTCCTTCAGCAGATGAAGGGCCGCTTTCCTCCTCATTCTCTCTCTCTGAGAACAACAATAGCAGTGCCGCCCAAACCCTGACGCAACAGACCCGTGTCCGTCCCGCTCGCCGGCTATTTTAGGGTCAGAGGGAAACACATGAGGGGCTGATGGGTGGAGAGCAATGTGTGTGTGTGTGTGTGTGTGTGTGTGTCCAGGTAAACCCTATGTTCTGAGGATAAAATGTCCCCACAAAGATAACTAACTGAAATCCTTGTGGGGACATTTTTTGTATTTATGAGGAAAACAGATTATCAATCGCACTAAGATGTTTTTTGAAAAAAGCAGAACGTTCTCTGTGACGAGTAGAGGAGAGATTATATAGTCTGAACACCATAAAAGTCTTTATGTCTAAACATGGAAACCCAGCGTGTGTGTGAGTGTGAGTGTGTGTGTGTGTGTGTGTGTGTGTGTGAGAGAGAGAGTGTGTGAGTGTGTTTAAGCATGCGTACATGTGTATTTGTGTGAGAATGTGTGTGTGAGTGAAAGTGTGTGTTTGTGTGCGCGCACGCGCATGTGTGAGTGTGCGAGTGTGTTTGTGTAAGTGTGCACGCATGTGTGTGTCTGTGTGAGAGTGAGTGTGTGTGTGTGAGAGAGAGAGTGTGTAAGAGTGTGTTTGTGTAAGTGTGCACGCATGTGTGTCTGTGTGAGAGTGAGTGTGTGTGTGAGAGAGAGAGAGTGTGTGTGTATGTGTGAGAGTGAGTGTGTATGTGAGAGAGAGTGTGTGTGAGAGTGTGTGTTTGTGTAAGTGTGCACGCATGTGTGTCTGTGTGAGAGTTAGTGTGTGTGTGTGAGAGTGTCTTTGTGTAAGTGTGCATGCATGTGAGTGTGTGTGTGTGAGAGAGAGTGTGTGTGTATGTGTGAGAGTGAGTGTGTATGTGAGAGAGAGAGTGTGTTTGTGTGAGAGAGTGTGTTTGTGTAAGTGTGCACGCATGTGTGTGTCTGTGTGAGAGTTGGTGTGTGTGTGTGTGTGTGTGAGAGTGTGTTTGTGTAAGTGTGCATGCATGTGAGTGTGTGTGTGTGTGTGTGTGAGAGAGAGAGAGTGTTCTTGTTTATATTACATCGTGGGGACCAAATGGCCCCATGATGTAATAAAAACCTGAGATTACCTACATTGTGGGGTCCAGCCAGCGGAATGGATTAATAAACATACTAAAAGATGTTTTTTTGAAAATGTAAAAATGCAGAATGTTTCCTGTGATGGTTAGGTTTAGGGATAGGGGTAGGGTAGGGGGATAGGAAGTACGGTTTGTACAGTATAAAAACCATTACGCCTATGGAGAGACCCCACTAAGATAGGTGCGCCTGTTAGTGTGTGTGTGTGTGTATGTGAGAGAGAGAGTGTGTGTGTGAGTGTGTGTTTGTGTAAGTGTGCACGCATGTGTGTATGTGTGTGAGTGTGTGTGTGTGTGTGTTTATGTAAGTGTGCGCGCATGTGTGTATGTATGAGTGTGTGTGTGTGTGTGTGTGTGTGTGTGTGTACCTGAGGCGTCTCTTGGCGAGACTCTTGGAACAGATGCGCTCCATGCTGCTCTGCAGGTTCAGCAGGGCTGTGATGGCCTGTTTCAAACACTCTTTATCCTCCTCATCCTCACTCTTCTCCTCCAGTTGCTGTAGACGAGCGGACAGAGAGCGGACAGTGAGACGCTTCAGGGGTTCATGGGTTGCATACACATGATTTCGACTATTTTAACTCATTTGATGATGCTTTAAGCCAGCGTTTCTCAAAAATTGTGGCTCGTGAGTTGATGGAACGCTAATAATTAATTAAATCATAAAAATGTCAAATTAAAATATATTATATTATTTTTAAAATGATAAATACTTAATTTTAAAAATAAAAGCAAATTGAAATAAAACACTTACCAAAATGAATTAAATCATAAAAATGTAAATATAAAATAAATAAATATAAAATTAAAGCAAATAAAACACTAGAGATGAGTTAAATAAAAATGATAATTAAAAAAAAATTGTCAACTTAAAATAATTTTAGAGTAAAATATTTTACAAATATAAAAAAATATAATTAAAGCAAATCAAAATAAAACAAAAATTAATTTAATTATAATGTAAAATTAAAAAATAAATAAAAGCGAATCAAAATAAAACACCTACTAAAAATTTACTAAATCATTAAAATGTAATATAAAATATATATATATTTTTAAAATGATAAATACATAATTTAAAATAAAAGCAAATTGAAATAAAACACTTAAATGAATTAAATCATAAAAATATAAATATAAATAAATATAAAATTAAAGCAAATAAAACACTAGAGATGAGTTAAATAAAAAATGTCAAATTAAAAAATTAATAATTTAAAAAAGCATAATTAAAAAAAAATTGTCAACTTAAAATAAATTTAGAGTAAAATATTTGTAAAATATATAAAAATATAATAAAGCAAATCAAAATAAAACAAAAATTAATTTAATTATAATGTAAAATTAAAAAATAAATAAAAAGCGAATCAAAATAAAACACCTACTAAAAATTGTACTAAATCATTAAAATGTAATATTAAAATAAACAATTTTAAAATACGAAAGCACTTAGCAAATAAAAAAAAACATAATTAAAAACAAATAAATAAAACACTTATTAAACATGAATTAAATCCTAAATATGTAAAATGAAAATAAATAAATCATGTTAAAATCAACATACAAATTACATGCTGATGAATTAACTAATTATGAAATATAAACTTAAATATAAGCACGAAATGATGTCTGTAACGCTGTAAGTCGCTGTATGTTTGTGATGATGGAGGTATGTTCGCTCATCAGGTCATGTGTGCAAACAGACATTTCTCATTTCAGCTGCTTCGGTATGAAAGAGAGGTTTGTGCGTCGCGTTACAGCCTGAGATTTGCTCATTTCTGCTCCATAAATCCCCCCAAAAGAATCCAGGAAAGCTGCTTAGGGCTGCTGGGAATGCTGGAGCTCTGGAAGCAGCAATAAAGCTCTCTGAGGTCACATGTTCAGATCCTTGTGACTCCGGACAGAATTACTGATCCTTCTGATGCAAATATAGGCCAGCCGTGTGCTCAACAGTTCATCAATATTTCAGAAGTGATGCAGAAATCACTTAATTATCATATTTATATATATATAATTTATTTTATATTTATTTTATATAAATATAAAATAAATTCATAATAATAATAAATAATAAACTATAAATTACATTACTGTTATTATTAAATAAACTCAAATATTATTATTATTACATCTTAAAAATTAATATAATTTTGATTTCTTATAAATTATACAAATATATTATATTATTATTATTATTAATTTAAATAAAATAATTTTAAATCATATTATTATTATTAGTAGCAGTAGTATTAAATTAATAAGTAAATTAAATGAAATAATTAAATGAAAATTTTAATTTTCATAAATTATACAAATAAAATGATTTAAATTAATATTAAATTATTAATTATAATTTATAATTAATTTAAATTATTATTTTATTTTTCTTTTTAATTAAAATGAGATATAAATTCTATAGTAATTGAATTAATTAATTTGTATTTAGAAATATAATTTATTATTATTTTATTTGGAAATGTACTTAATAATAATAATTTAATTTTATTTATTTGTATAATAATTTATAAGAAATTAAAATAATTATAAATGTAATTATTAAATGTAATCTTAATAATCATGTAAATAATTTATTTATAATAACTTATAGGAAATTAAAATAATTATTCAACTTAATTATTAATGTAAAATAATAACAATTTAATGAATTAATTATTTGTCTAATAATTATAAGAAATTAAAATAAATATTTAATTTAATTATTTAATGTAAAATAATAATAATTTAAATAATTAATTTTGTATACTGTATAAGATAAATAATTATATTAATTTCTTATAAATTATTATAGAAATAAATAAATTATTTAAATTATTATTTGACATTAAATCATTCAATTAAATAATTATTTTAATTTCTTATAAATTATTATTCAGAGGAAACGCCCCTGGTGTATATATATTAGGGCTGTCAAACTAAGCGATTAAAATTTTTAATCTAATTAATCGCACATCAAATTTGGCTGAGAAATTACCCCCAAAAAGTCATTATTGTGTTAAATGAGAAAAGCATAAAAAAAAAAAGCTTTAGAAAGAAATTTTTTTTACCTTTAATGGGGTTTTTTATATTAATATGGAAGTATGAAATCATTTTTAATGAAATTAAACTCTATATAAGAAACTAAAACACCAGTAGGTGGCGGTAAATGTCTAAATAAGTAAGCTTTGAGCTTCTATTTGGTTTCAAAAGTGATGCAGAAATCAGTAAAAGGTGCATTATGGGAAACTGATGACACTCGCCTTTAAAATCTCGAAGTAATGAAGACAGTGGTAGACGGGCGTCAGGAGTAACCGCGGTAAAACGTACTGCACCGCCTCTTTGAACCCTTCACAGATGGACTGAAACACAGAAACACAGAAACACATCATACACTCATACTGACAGCTGAAACGGTTTCCTGGCTCCAGTGTGTGAAGCGTTTCTGACCTGGAGGTAAATGGCCGCTCCAGGTTTGGACAGCTGACTCAGGAAGTGGTCTTGGAAGCCGGTGCGCAGGATGTCCTGCGCGTACGTTTCGTAGGGGTCAAAGGCCAGCTCCTGAAAATGGCCAACACCCGAGAGTTAATAAATGACCCGCAGCACACCCGCCGTGACCTGTATTGTTACGGCACGAGGAAAAACAAGCGTGTGTGTGTTTGAAGCGCCACAGGGTCAGGCGGTGTGAAGCGTGAAGGACGCCCGTGTGTTCTGGGAGCATCAGGTCTGTGCCGTTCTCACAATATACAACAATGAAAACATGAGCACTTCAATTATTAAATGATACAAAAAGAAAGTATTTGAAATACAGGTAACATTACAGCTACAAAAAAAAAAAAGATTTATTTAATTACCATTAAAAATAAAATAATTTATTAAAAATTATGATAATAATAAAAACAAATTAAATTATTACTATTATTATTAAAATCAAAATAAATGAATTTCTTATAAATTATAATATTATTAAATAAAGTTAATTTATTAGATTACTACTATTAGTATTGTTAATTAAAATATTTCTTATAAATTATGATATTTATAAAATAAATTGTTAATATTAATAATATAAATTTAACCCTAACCCTAAATAAAATAAAAAAAATAAAATAAAAAAAATAAAATAAAAATAATAATAATAATAATAATAATACATAAATTAAAATTACATTACTGTTATTATTAAATAATTATTATTATTATTATTACTACATCTTAAAAAATTATATAATAATTTAATTTCTTATACATTATACAGATCAATTAAAATGATTAAATTATATATTATTCATTTATTAAAATTATTTTACATTATATTATTATTAGTAGTAGTAGTAGTAGTAGTAGTAATAAATTAATAAGTAAATTAAATTAAATAATTACATTTAATAATTACTTAAATTATTATACAAATAAATTATTTAAATTATTATTTTACACTAAATAATTAAATTAATTATTTAAATTATTATACAAATAAATTATTTAAAATATTATTAAGATCACATTTAAACATTTTATTTTTTTATAAATTATATAAAAAAATAATTTACATTATTATAGTTTTACATAAAATAATTAAATTAAATAATTATTGTAATTTATTATAAATTATTATACAAAAATTAATTCATTAAATTATTATTAAGTATATTTTCAAAATAAACTAATAATATTAATTTCTAAATACAAATTAATTAATTCAATTATTACTATTATAATTTATAGTTCATTTTAAGTAAAAATGAAAAATAAAATAATTTATTTAAATTAATTATAAATTATAATATTATTAAATAATAATAATAAATCATACTAACAGTTTGTTGAAAAAAATCATTAATTCATTGATTTTCATTAGATGTAGCTATTGCACTTTGGCAAAAATAATTAAAAACAATCACATAAATAATAAACACACACACGTTTATAATATTTATGATCATATATTCACCTCAGCAAGGTCTTCAAAACAGCTGCCGACCAGCGGATGAGGACTAGTCTCATCTGTCATCTCCACCGTATCTTCAATTAACCCCAGCAGCTTCACCGTCACCTCGTGGATGTCCACGATACGACTGAAGATGTTCTCCACGTCCTACAGGAAGAGACACACGAGTGAATCCAGCTGCCGGAGGAAGAGGAGCGTGAGGATGAAGAATCTGCGACTCACGTGAGGGGAGAACAGCATGGTGTTGGAGGCGAACGGCTCGCGGAACACCTTGATGATGAGGTTGAGATCTCGCAGATACTGTCGTACCTCCGCCATGAACGCTTTCACCAGGTCATAGTACATCTGCTCCTCTGACGCCGACGGCTCCTCGTCCATCAGAGGAAACACACTGATGTCCTCCTCAACCTGATGGAACATGTCCATCAGCACCTGCAACCATAGCAACAGGGGCGGAGCTTGAGCAAGAGCTGGGCGGAGACTGAATCTGTCATTTGCTTGAATGTTGATGTGTTTCGTTAAAGCTGCATGATTAATAACAATACAAACATAGAATAAAACTGAAGATTTATGCGGTTTGATTGATTAAATATATGTGCGGTGCTTTAGGGGGTCTGATAAAAGTCAATGTGATCAGGGGAGGCAAGTTACCCGCTGTAACTTTACACACTTTTCAATGTCATATTTTTTAATATTTGCATTGTTTTATTTTTGTTTGTTTTGTTGAGGAGGCACTGCCTCCCTTGCCTCCTTAAAAATTAAAAATTAAATATTTTTTATAAATTATCATATTTATAAAATAAATTATTAATATTAATAATATAAATTTAACCATAACCCTAAATAAAAAAAATAAATTAATAATAAATGAATAGACTATAAATTACGTGTTATTATTAAATAAACTCAAATAGTATTATTATTATTATTACTACATCTTAAAAATTAATATAATTTCTTAAAATTATACAAATAAATTAAATTATTATTTAAATAAAATAATTTTTTTAAATCATATTATTAGTAGTAGTATTATTAAATTGATAAGCCAATTAAATAAAATAATTATTTTAATTTCCTATAAATTATTATACACAAAATTATTTAAATTATTATTATTAAGATTAAATTAAATAATTAAATTTAATAAATATTTTAATTTCTTATACATTATTATACAAACTTAATTATTTAATAAATAATTATTATTATTTTAAGATACATTAATAAATTTAAAAATTATTTTAATTTCTTATAAATTATTATATAAAAATTCATAATTTAATTATTATTATTATTTTTTTTACATATTATTAAATTAAATTAAAGAATTATTTTAATTTCGTATAAATTATTTTACAAATAATTCAATTATATTATTTTACAAAAATCATTCAATTTAAATAATTATTTTATTTTTATTATAATTAATTATATATATTAATATCTTTCGGAGGAAACACCTCTGGTGTGTTTATATATATTAGGGCTGTCAAGCGATTAAAATTTTAATCTAATTAATTACACGATGTGGTGATTGATTAATCTAATTAATTGCAAATTAATCGCACATCAAATTTGGCTGAGAAATTACCCCCAAAAGATAAAGTCATTATTGCATTAAACGAGAAAAGCATCAAATAGACATTACAAAAATAAATTTTTGGGTGAACTATACCTTTAATGGTTTTTTTTATTAATATGTAAGTATGAAATTTTTTAATGAAATTAAACTCTACATATAAAGAAACTAAAACACCAGGTGGTAGGTGGCAGTAAATGTCCAAATGAGTAGAGTCATTTATTCGATTCATTCAAACAGGAATTAAGTAAACGGCTCTCTTTATGTATGAGTCAATGAATCAATGACTCACCTGATTGATTCGTTCAAAGCACGGATTCATTTAGAATCCGAAGCACTGCTATTTTTATTGGCAAATTGAGCAAAAGCAGACAATACTGTGTCTAAAATATAACAATACGGACTTCTTATTTATTGAACTGTTGTATTAAAATCAAATCGGGACAAAAACAGCACTCGTGTGATATTGCTCAACTATATCATGATATAAATATGAGACAAATTCTAATAAAGTGGCATTTTAGGCTCATTCTAACTGCATTATAGGCTCCATCATGCAGTGAGATGTTGCCCTGCTTCATGTTCAGTGATGTCATACCTTATCAGCACACATGGCCACTGTGATGTCCTGCTGCGAGATCTCATAATGGCGAATGTTTCGTACGTAATTTCCCGCCAGCTTCAGTATATCCGCAGAGATGTACTCCAGCACCGCCACAATGTACACGGACACCTGATGGTCAATTTTGTACCCCAGTACCTCCTGCAGGAGAGATCAGAGCCATCACTGTGATGATCACATGATCAGTTCATTAATGAACACAAGAGTGCCAGTAAAACACACTACAGACTGAAGAGATTTTGGGTTCATGGTTTCAGGGAGCTGCAGCGCCCTCATCAGGACATCAGCGGTACTGCTGCTGGGAGAACTACTGAACTACACATGATAAGCTATTTCAGACCTCACAACAAATATGAGCAGCAGGATATGATGTCATAATCCAGGGCTTCTGTTATAATGATAAATAGTCTTTTAGCTGAAGTTTATACTTGTTTTTGATCATGTTTGATCATCTGTGATGATTAACTCTTATCATATCTGATTAACACATTTCTAAAGCATCTAAATGATTGATTTTTTAGCAAATAAAAGTCTTTAGTATAATCGTACAAACGTCCTCCTTCAGCTTCATGTGTCTGTAAAATCTGCACTGATTTTTAATGCAAGAATAACTGATATTGTTACTAATATTTCAAATGAGCTTCACTTGATTATCCAGACATCATTTATTAGAAAAATCATGAGTATCAAATATGCTTTTGATGAAGGTTTATTACATCAATCATCATTGTATTGCATTATGTGTTTTAAAACTACAGTTTTGATCATAAAACCAAGCATTTAAACATATTATTGGAGGATATTTATATTTATATGAATTTTATGTAAGTATCTGCTTTAGTGTTATAAAGATCTTATTGATTTACATTACAAGCATCTGAAATTCATCATACTTTTTGTCCATATAAATATCAGCATCTGCAGCAAATTGCATATTTTTGCTCAGTTTGGGTCTGTGAATAAAATTGAGCTGTTTTATCCTTCATATTCTCACTATATTTTAGCCATAAAAGCCTGATGTATCAAATATGAAAACATATATACAAACATTTTTTTTTGCTTCTGTCTAAAAAGGTTAAATAAACATTTAACTGCTTCGTTTGAGAGAACTATCATCGTAAACAGAGAAACTCAAAGCTCTCGACAACTCGTCAAAATAAAAGTTCAATTTAACTTGACAGAAACATATCAGTGTTGTACAGTAGAATTCAGATAAATAAAATTTAATAATTTATTATTAAATTAAACAGTAAAGCTCTGTTGTGCAGCACATTGTTGACAAAATGTTTAATTTCATGAATAAAAGATAAATTAAATGGTATGCGTTCATTTGATTGCCGGAAAAATAAAAATACGGAACAGAAAAAAAAAAAAAAAAAATCATAAAAATATTTTTTTTAATTAATAAATTTTGTTGTTTTTAAGAATTCAATTAATTAGACATGTTTTTTAATGATTAAAATGTAATTAAACCATTAAAATGGAATACAGAAAAGTTCAAACCAAACAGAATTTGGTAAAAATAAAAGAATTTGAGGGGAAAGAATATAACGTATATCATTGAGCCCTAAATAAAATGCAATTTTTTGTTAAACTTTTATTAAATTGTTGGTAAATTAAATAAGTTTCATTATTTCCATTGATTAGACATGCTTTTTGATTACTAAAATTTAATTTAACCATTAAAATGGAGTCCAAAAATAAATAAATAAATAAATAAAAACTGATTTAAAAAAAAATAATTAAAATGGAAAAAAAGGAATTTGGGGAAAAAATAAAACAGAATTTAAGAAAAAATAAAACGGATTTCATAGGGCCCTATGTCAGGCTTTACAGGTTTAAATGTCTTTTTGAAATAATTTGCTTCAATGTCTGCTCTCCTGCTTTGTTGTGTGACTGTTGAATTTCAATTCAATTATGTCATTAAAAATAGGGCTGCACAATTAATCAAATTTCTAATCGCGATTACAATTACGGATGCCACAATTATGTAATCGTTCAAAGGCACAACTACAAAAAAGTCCACTTACATTATTCTGCATGCTTAAGATGTGTTTTACAGGTTATCTTGAGGGTTTTTTCCATTGCTTTAATTTTAGTTTTAGAATAACATTATAATACCATGCATATTTTTACTTTTTTTTTATTTAAGGAAGAAACCAAACCAATGTATAGTTGACATTTGAGGCTTAAAGGATTAGTTCACTTTCAAATTAAAATTTCCTGATAATTTACTCACCCTCATGTCATCCAAGATGTTCATGTCTTTCTTTCTTCAGTTGAAAAGAAATGAAGGTTTTTGATGAAATCATTCCAGGATTATTCTCCATATAGTGGATTTCACTGGAGCCCAAACGGTTGAAGGTCAAAATTACAGTTTACAGCGATCCCAGACGAGAAATAAGGGTCTTATCTAGAGAAACCATCACTCATTTTCTAAAAAAAAATTAAAACTTTTATACGTTTTAATAGGGGTGTGACGAGATCTCGTGTCACGAGATCTCGCGAGACTAAACTGTGACGAGATTTCTCGTCGAGGCGAAAAGTAGTCTCGTGATGTTGCCATGACAGAGTGTTAGGATGATTAGGAAAGAATATGCCACCACTACGTTTACATTACGCCTCCACTGTCGTTTTGCTTTGTATTTAAATAAAAAACATTTAATTCAGTTGGATAACGGTTGCCGCCGCTCCTTATTTACAGAGTTACGCAGCGATCGTGAAAATGAAAGTAAACGTGAGCGCGCATTCAAACGCGATTTCAGTACCCGCATTTTGAAAGCGGCTCCCTGATGAATGCAAATATCTCTCAATATGAAAGCCATTTTAGGCTGGGCAGTGTAGTTGTAACCATCTCTAGCTCTGTATCAAAGAAAAATTTGGTCTTATTTGCACTTTGAATATTGAGAGAGTGCGATTATGGTTGCACTTACTGTAAAGTGTTACCATGAAAACGAATAACAGTTTTCTCTTAATCTTATTAAGCACAAACAATAAGGTTTAATTTGTTAACATTAATTAATGCACTGTGAACTATCATGAACTAACAATGACTATTTTTATTAACTAACATAAACAAAGATTAATAAATACTGTAGCACATATATTGCTCATTGTTAGTTGATGTTGGTTAATACGTTAATGTTAATAAATGAGATCTTATTGTAAAGTTACCATTTTTATTTATACTGTTTTATTTCTATGATCAGTTTGTGGAAAGGAGTTCAGTTAGGAGGTCAAAAGTTGTAGAAGCTCATAAATCATGTACAGTAAGGTCTGAAGAGACTGAAATCATACAGGAGAGAAGTCAGTTGAGTTGTGTGTGACGAATTTTTAGGATTGCGAATACGAAAAAACGCATGCGAAAATTTTGGACTCAGTGTGCAAAGGCCTTTAGTAGCAAAACCTTTTACAGTGCTTGAGTATTGTTGTCTTTTACTGCATATGATAATTTCATACTCAGAAAGTAGAACTGAAATGACATTCATTACAAGATGATTAGTTAAAACATTTCAAATACAACTGCAGAATATTTTTTCTAGTCATGATTTCACCATTGAGGATTTCTTAAAAATAGTGTGTAAAAATCTTGTCTCGTCTCGTGAACTCAATCTCGAGTCTCGTCTCGTCTCGTGAGATACCCGTCTCGTCACACCCCTACGTTTTAACCATAAATGCTCATCTTGAACTAGCTCTCTTCTTCTTCTTCTCTATTAGATTTCCAGCAGTGTAGACACTGCTAAGTGTATTACTGCCCTCCACAGGTTAAAGTTTGAACTAATTGTTATATACTTGCACTAGCATATTGTATATGACAATTTAGTTCAAACTTTGACCTGTGGAGGGCAGTAATACACTTAGCAGTGTCTACACTGCTGGAATTCTAATAGAGAAGAAGAAGAAGAGAGCTAGTTCAAGATGAGCATTTATGGTTAAAACATATAAAAGTTTTAATTTTTTTTAGAAAATGAGTGATGGTTTCTCTAGATAAGACCCTTATTTCTTGTCTGGGATCGCTGTAAACTGTAATTTTGACCTTCAACCGTTTGGGCTCCAGTGAAGTCCACTATATGGAGAAAAATCCTGGAATGTTTTCATCAAAAACCTTCATTTCTTTTCAACTGAAGAAAGAAAGACATGAACATCTTGGATGACATGAGGGTAAGTAAATTATCAGGAAATTTTAATTTGAAAGTGAACTAATCCTTTAATGCTATAGAAAAGCAATAAAAGTTTTCAGGAAGTGTTTTCAGCTTGTTAATTTTCGTATAAAAATATGGCATACAGTTCAAACAATGGTATAAAGCTATTCAAAATGTAAATTGTGATAATCCTAATTAATAATTGCAATTAAAATTTCAAAGGAAAAATCGACAATTATGATTTTTGTCATAATCATGCAGCCCCAATTAAAAATTCAACATCCTGTATTTCATGGCCAATTCACACTCTGAAAGTGAAAGTGTCTCAAACTCACGTCCAAAAAGACAAGCGTCTATATTTGTCTTCATAGATTGTGATACATTTACACTGTATCCCAACCAGTTATGACATGATGAAATAAATCACATCTTTTCAATGTTAATTCTGTGAGTTTCTGTCCAAACCAGCTGCAACAAGCAGAGATACGGCTGTATTGAATTGTTCTGCAACAACCGTGACTTTAAAGAGGAACTATTATTCCCCTTTACATCTTGGTGTTATTTTTAGGCTCTACTAGAACAGGTTTTCATGCTTGAATGTTGCAGCTCCTCTCTTCCCAGTCTGTCAGTAACGCTCTGTTTAGTTCCTGTCTCTATGAAGCCCCTCCTTCTGAAAAGCACAATGTGCTCTGATTGGTGTTTGGGAAATGTCCCGCCCCTTACCAACTAACTCACTCAACCAGGCCCCGCCCCTTTATTTAGTATACGCCTTGGGTGGGAATTATTTAAAGACACATGCATTACCTTCAGAAGAGGATGGATCTTATCCACCGGCAGGGCTAAAGGGTTCCTCCTCTTCCTCTTCTCTATAGCAGCCTGAGCGTCTGCGATGGCCCATTTCTCGATCGGGTGCGGGAAACTCCTCTGCACACGCTCCTGAGGAGCAACAATCACGTATGAGATGGCGAAACCAGCAGAAATAGAAAGAAAACAGAGTTTACATGTGGGGCGTCACAGGATAAAGGACTGAGGGATGAAGGACGATTCTTTCACACAGTACAATGCGAGAGAGATGAAGAGTGATGATGATGGCTGTGAAGCTGAGGACGATGATGATGAAATCTAAAACCAGAGAACAAGCGGAGGGACCCGACCATGATAAACCAGCGGTTTAACATGCTCTGTGGTTGAGGTCTTAACCACAAACTAAAGCACCTGTCCATCTCACAGCTGCCGTCTGTGAGCAACGACCAAACACACAAAAACAAACATGTGAACATGAGTTAGTGAAGATCATAAAGCCGTCTGAAACACTCGTGGAGGAAGAAATAAGAAACACATTAAAGCCAGTCACACAGTTTAAGATATACATTATAATTCACTAAGATGAGTCCCATGATGCTCAGTGTCATGAAGCAACATGCCTCTCTTGCATCATAAGTCGATATGTTTTTCATATTTTGTGGATTTCAGATTCAGATCTCAATGTGGGCGAGTCTGGCTCATATTTCACCTTATAAAGAATAGAATGGCTATTTTAAGGAATTATTTGCACTTGTTTTCATTCTGGAGTAATGATGCTGATAATTCAGCTTTGATCACAGGAATAAATTACATTTTACTATCTATTCATATAGAAACAGCTATTTTAAATTGAAATAATATTTCATAAAATTTTACAGTATTTTTGATCAAATAAATGACTTGTCGATCCCAAACATTTTGAACAGTAGTCTTATTTTATAAGCTACTTTGTGATATTTTTTTCATTCTGTTTTTGACAGATCAATATACTACTAATAGAACTGAATATCATTCATGTGCTGCAGTAGCGTATGACAGTGAGGTCGCGAAACACGGAACCGGTGAACATGATCAATCTGACCGTGTGCATTTAGCTCTAAACTCGTGCTGGAATGCGGTTAATGTGTCGGCAGCGGTTTTCATGGTGACGGCGTTCACCTCCACGTCCTGTACGGTGCGCGGCTGTGCCTGACAGAGCGTGTTGAGCAGCACCAGGATCAGGCCCTCGATGTACTGCAGCGCCTCCTGCTGGGACGACAGCTTTGGGTGCACCTGATTCAGCACCTGAAACACACAAAGAACGCAATTACATCAACATGTGAGCAACATCTGATTAACATCTAAACATCATAAGCAACATCTAAACAACATTTGTGCAACATCTGATCAACATTTGTGCAACATCTGATCAACATCTGATCAACATTTGTGCAACATCTGATCAACATTTGTGCAACATTTGAACAACATCAACATGCAACATTTGTGCAAACATCTGATCAACATTTGTGCAACATCTGCAACATCTGATCAACATTTGTGCAACATCTGGTCAACATCTGATCAACATCTGATCAACATTTGTGCAACATCTGATCAACATTTGTGCAACATCTGATCAACATTTGTGCAACATCTGAACAACATCTGATCAACATTTGTGCAACATCAACATTTGTGCAACATTTCAACATCTGATCAACCAACATCAACATCTGATCAACAACATCTGATCATTTGTAACATTGATCAACATTTGTGCAACATCAACTGATCAACATTTGTGCACTGTGATCATTGTGCAACATTTGTGCAACAACAACATCTGTGAACATTTGTGCACATCTGATCAACATTGCAACATGATCTGTGCAACATCTGATCAACATTGATCAACATTGTGTGAACAAATCTGATCAACATGCAACATTGTGTGATCAACATTG
Source organism: Culter alburnus (assembly GCA_028476615.1). Classification (NCBI taxonomy): domain Eukaryota; kingdom Metazoa; phylum Chordata; class Actinopteri; order Cypriniformes; family Xenocyprididae; genus Culter; species Culter alburnus. Next base: position 625,761 of record JAOTNS010000081.1, on the reverse strand, counting down.
TCACATCTGATCAACATTTGTGATCAACATTTGTGCAACATCTGATCAACGTTTGTGAAACATCTGAACATCTAATCAACATCTGAACATCTGAACTAGGGATGGGCATTTTTCCAAAATATTGTATTCGAATATTTGGGCTTGTAAAAAACGAATATTCGAATATTCGTTTATTTAAATGAGGTTAAACATGGACGTGTTTTTTTTTAATTCATCAAGATTTTGTAACCATTTCTAAACAAGCTTACGATTAGGCAATAGCCTATACACAACAAGCTTAAGTTATATCTTAAGCTTTACTTTTAGTTCAAAGCATTAAACAATTATGTGCAAACAAAAAAAAATATAAAGAACAAAAGCATTTAAGCTCAAGCAGCGCGAACGAGAAAAGCGCTAATAAAGCAGACAGCGGCAGTTATCGTACAAAACGTACATAATACACTCGAGTCAGTATATGGTTATTGTTTTCATATTGTTTCACATGTTCATGTTGAGAAAAACAGTAATATCCACATGCTCGAGCCGTGACAGACATTGCAGAAACAAGATAACGATAATACGTGTGCTAAGCTTCTAACAGTAGACATATGCAATTCTAACAATGGCACTTTGTGTTTTCTGTTCGTAAATATGTCTCCCTCGACAAAATTTAAAGGAAGCATATATCTCAAAATCATTTTGCTATCATATAAGTTATTTTCTCGGCTCACTCGGGGATAACTTACATTCACGACAGGTAAGCGCAGCTGTAAGTGATTGACAGCTGTCTTTCCTCATTCAACGGGTGTTTAGATTTCATGTGCTTTCTCATTATAGTGGTGATATTATGATAACTCGGTTTCATTAATTAATTTGATCAAAAGTAATTCCATTTTGTAAGATCATTTTCATCCAAGTAATTCCAAACTTCACGAGGCAGATGACAACATTATGTGACGATCAAATAAAATAAACTTGTTAAACATGCTCTACAGCGCCACCCGGTGCATTTAGTTATAACTGCGAGTTTTAGTGCTTAGGATTTATCATGAATTCACTGCATTTATGGCCAGCAAAGCAACATAGTAAAATTCGAATAGTATTTTTATTTTTCGAATATTAATTACAGGTCGAATATTCGACTATTTGTGCACACCCCTAATCTGAACAACATCTGAACATCTGATCAACATTTGTGCAACATCTGATCAACATCTGAACAACATCTGATCAACATTTGTGCAACATCTGATCAACATCTGAGGAACATCGGAGCAACATCTGAACAACAACTGAGCCACATTTAAGGAACATCTGAACAACATCTGATCAACATCTGAACAACATCTGAACTGATCAACATCTGATCAACATCTGATCAACATCTGAACAACATCTGAACAACATCTGAACAACATCTGATCAACATCTGATCAACATCTGAACAACATCTGATCAACATCTGAGGAACATCTGAACAACATCTAAACGACATATAAGCAACATCTGATCAACATCTGATCAACATCTAAACATCTCAAACAACATAAGCAACATTTGAGCAACATCTGATCATCATCTAAACAACATCTAAACAACATTTGAGCAACATCTGATCAACATCTGAGCCACATTTGAGGAACATCAGAGCAACATCCTAACAACATCTAAACAACATAAGCAACATTGAAGCAACATATAAGAAACACCGGAGCAACATCTGATCAACATCTGATCAACATCTAAACATCTCAAACAACATAAGTAACATCTAAACAACATTTGAGCAACATCTGAGACACATTTGAGGAACATCAGAGCAACATCAGATCAACATGTGATCAACATCTGAGCATAGAGCTGCACAACTTATGGTTAAAAGATCGCAATCTCGATTCAAACACCCACGCAATCTTATTCCTAAATGACAACGATTCGCCTCTGTTAAATCTTCTACAAGTACAATCACAGCGAAGATTCCAATATGTGTTCAGATATAAACACTGATGTCTACGGTAGCAATCAAAATAGATTAAATCACCTTTTGAAAGTAACTCGATGCTTCAAATAAAGTTTGTATCATTACATTGTTACACCAGTAGGTGGCGACAAGTGACTGTTAAACAAATGTATGCGTCACTGAATCATTCATTCAAAAGATTAATTTAAAAACGCTGATTAATCCAGTAATGAAACAAGTGAAGTATTTATGAGTGAGTCAAAAACTAAAAAGTTAAAAACTAGACATTAAAACTAACAAAAACTAATAAAAAATGAGAGAAACAAACAACTTTAAAATCAAAAGACAATTCAAAATATTAATTAAAAACTATCAAAACAAATCAGATGAGTGTCTTTATTCTTCCTCGCACCTAAATCTGAGTGTGAGACAGTTTCTTCAGCTCCCACAATGAGATATTTTTAAAATCGCAGCCTAATACAGCCAGAGACGTACAGCATCTGAGGGATTGTGGGTATTCTAGTCTGCCTGAGGACGTCTTCCTGTTGAGACATCGTTCAAACACGACACACACAAACTCAGTTCCTCATGTGAAGTCTCAGTGTGTCAGTGGGTTTCTGTGTGAGAGCTCAGGGAAATCCTCAACACAAACTACCGACGCTAACTAAGCCACAGCACAGTGATTGGCAGCTGTCAATCAATCTAAACCACAACAAGCCTCTTCAAGCATCAGTCAGAGGAGCAGAGAAAGCACAGTGAACATCACAGAAGTGCAGAGTCAGCAGCGCTCCTCATGACATCGCAGTGGAGCGACTGCATGTTCAGTAGCGATACAGAACGCTCGACTTCTCCACAGTTATGACAGGAATTTTACTCAGAAACCGCAGCTAGTACAGGCCTGCGTTCACACACGTGAACACACTTTACCCTGCTGTACCACAGTACACAATCCAGCCGCTGCAGTGACGACGTCAGACGCTCGTGTACAAACACGGTCAGGTTACTGGGGCAAGAAACATCCGCCACAGCTAAACCAATAAAACTAATGATGACTGAACAGAATCAAACTCTGATTCATCCTGATCAAACTGAGCTTCATGAGCTCATGAAAAATATAACAATGCATGAACTACATCATAAAAATGTAACATTTACATAAATACATTTTAAAATAAAACCATCAAAATGAAACGCTTATTAAGTTACTTGAGTCAAATATTTAAAATTAAAATAAGTGAATAATTTTAAAATATAAACAAAACAAAATAAACCTTAAAAATAATTAAATCATACAAATGTATATAAATACATAATTTAAAAAATAAGAACAAAATAAAACTTACTAAATAATAAATCATAAAAATGTCAAATTAAAATAAGTAAATAATTTTAAAACAAAAACAAGTCAAAATAAAACTTAAATCACACAAATGTAAAATTTAAATTTTACATTTAAGAACTATTAAAATGAAACTTACTAATTAAATCATAAAGTTAAATTAAAACACATCAAAATAAAACAATAAAATGTAATTAAATTATAAAAAATTTATTTAATTAATTGCATTATTTTAAAATAAGAACTTAAAATAAAACTGACTAAATTTAATTAAATCATAAAAATGTTAAATTATTAATTAAAATAAAAACAAAACAAAATAAAATTATACAAATGTATATAAATACATCATTTTAAAATAAGAACTAAATAAAACATTAAAAAATAATTAAAATAAGTAAATAATTTTAAAATAAAACAAATTAAATCACAAATATAAAATTTAAATATACATATATTTAAGAACTATCAAAATAAAACTTAAATCATAAAAGTAAAATTAAAATGCATTTTAACAAAACAAAACAATTAAAATGTAAATTATAAAAAATAAAACTGACTAAAATTAATTAAAAAGTTAATTATTAAAATAAAAACAAAACAAACCTTAAAAATTAAATAAATCATACAAATGTATACAAATACATCATTTTAAAATGAGAACTAAAAACTTATTAAAAAATAAATCATCATAAATGTCAAATTAAAATAATAATTTAAAAAACAAATTAAATCACAAATGTAAAATTTAAATATACATATATTTGAGAACTATCAAAATAAAACTTACTAATTAAATCATAAAAAAATTAACATTTTAAAAATAAAACAATCAAAATAAAAATTAAAATGTAAATTATAAAAATAATTAATTTCATTAATTACATTATTTTAAATTAAAAACAATTAAAATAAAACTTTAATTAAATTAATTTAATTAAATAATAAAAATGTTAATTGATAAATAAATCAAATATACCTAAGTCAATAAGTAAAATGAAAACAAGTAAATTATTTTAAAATAAAAATCATCAAAATAAAGCACCTACTAAAAAAGATTAAATATATTTTATTTGCTGACCTGCATGTCATGTGAGAGAACTGTGAACAATCACAGTCTCTAAATCACTGAAATATTACCTTTAAATCTCATCTGTCTGATAACTGACTGACGCTGGTTATTTTGAAGACATCAGAACATTATAAAGTGCACATGGCTCTGGTTCTGTCTTCTGATTGGTCAATGGTCAATCCAGTGATGATCTAGCCCTGTAGAGACTAACTATTAACCTCAGTTTACATGCCACAACTAGTGAAGATACACGACACCAACCAATCAGATTAAGAAAAGCGCCACACTGCTGATAACACGTCTGAAACCGCAGACATGTTGACAGACATACAGTTCAGGGTGGACGTTTTCCTTTTGCTTTCTGTTCCCATGCGTTTCAGACGCGTCTGCTGCTCTGCACTTGGATCACATGCCTGACGCTTCATTCCCAGCATTCCTGTGGCGGCACTATGGCGTGCTGGTATTTAGTGGGAATGTACAGTACAGTATGCTGACAGTGTGTGTGTGTGTGTGTGTGTGTGTGTGTGTGAGAGAACAGTCTGTGAAAAACAGCAACACACACTCGGCCTGTTCTCATTTACAATTCATGCATGAAACCTAAAGAGGTCATAATATGCTTTATTCCATGTTCATCTTTCTTTAGTGTTTAATGTTGCTTTTTAAGCATGAAAAAGCTCTATATCAGTGTCACCGTTTCTAAACTCCCTCAAACACCTCTAGTTAACAAACACGTCACAACATTCCTCATTTAAATAATCCATATGCAAAATAGAGGGGCGGGGCCTGGTTGAGTCAGTTAGTAGTGTGTTGAAGCGCTCAGTACTGAACTTCAGTGTGTAACGAGTCCTGCAGTGTTTACGAAAGACAAACACTACAAACCTTCAGAAAAAGGAAGCTACAGAAGGGCCCTTCTGGCTTTGATCAGAGCTGTTATTGCACAAACGAGTCTCCGCTGGCCTGTGATGCGTTTCCTTAGAATCGCACCATGAGCCGCGGCGTCTCCACTGAGCTCTGCTGAGAGAGAGAGAGACGCGCTCCTCCCTCATGAGGAGAACCAGCAGACTGTCAAACACGACAACAAACCGACAGGACACGACGCTGGAGAACCAGAACACTGGATCAACTTCAGCACTGATGGATGGATGGATGAATGGATGGATAGAATGACAGAACGATAGAAAGACAGAATGAAAGAACAATGGATAGAACGAAGGATGGATGGACGGATAGAACGATAGATAGATAGATAGATAAAAAGATGGATGGATGGATTGATAGAACGATAGATAGAATGATAGAACAATGGACAGATGGATAGACAGAATGATAGCTGGATGGATAGAATGATGGATGGAACAATATATAGAATGATAGAACGACAGATAGAACAAAAGATAGGTATAACGATGGATGGATGGATGGACAGATAGATATATAGAATGATAGATAGAAGGATCAATAAAAATATGGATGGATGGATTGATAGAACGATAGATAGAACGATGGATGGATGGACAAAACGACAGAACGATAGATAGATATACAGAATAGATATTTAGAATGATAGAACAACAGATTGAACGATGGATAGATAGATAGATAGATAGACTGATAGCTGGATGGATGGATGGAACAATATATAGAATGATAGAACGACAGAGAACAAAAGATAGATATAACGATGGATGGACGGATAGATAGATAGAACGATAGAACGATAGATAGAACGATCAATAAAAAGATGGATGATGGATGGATGGATTGATAGAACGATAGATAGAATGATAGAACAAAGGACAGATGGATAGACAGAATGATAGCTGGATGGATAGAATGATGGATGGAATGGAACAATATATAGAATGATAAAACGACAGATAGAACAAAAGATAGGTATAACGATGGATGGACAGATAGATATATAGAATGATAGATAGATAGAAGGATAGAAGGATCAATAAAAAGATGGATGGATAGATTGATAGAATGATTGATAGAACGATAGATAGATAGATAGAATGACCGATAGAACGATGGATGGATGGATGGATGGATGGATGGGTAATAGATAGGTTAAATGTATTTGCATTAAATCACAAAATATCAATTCTTCAATTTTTATATACTAAATATATACTGTTCAAAACAAATGCAAAATCTCCAGAGACTCGTCCACAATAACACATTCTGGTTTGAAAACTCATCTTTTTCTCTCCGTTTTGTCCTTTCGTCCACATTGAGAGTGTTTTTTGTCCTACGAAAAGAGCTTTTTGAAAATGTGGATAAACTTGCAAACACGTTTAGTCATGTGACTCATATTGTACTGATATATATATCTCTGTTTATACTGGTATTGTGCCTGTTATGTGCTTCACATGTTTCTCTGCACACTCTTCACGTCACAGTCCTGCAATGAGAGTGTTTCAGACCAAACTTATAACGGTGATTGAGCGCGACCTGAACGCATCAGCGAACGAGAGATATTTTCATAAACAATATGATCCTGCCAGAAGAACAGCGTGCATCATATCAGTACGCTTTTACGAGGTTTCAGTGTGGTTGAGAAACCGGCTGAAAACCGAAGCAGCGTCTGACAGGAGCGAACAGACGGCGGACGGACGAGTGAGTTCTTGAGTTTTGCTGTTGCTATGGATTCAATGTCACAGAAAGCAGCAAGAAACGGCAAGAAAGCTGCCAAGCACAATTGTGTGAGTGTGAGTGTGTCGTCCTCCACAGACGCTGAAACTGCATCCAGCACGCTGCCATTTTGGATCGGCACACAGCAGAGACGGCGGATTCTGATCGGAGTTATTCTAATGAAGACAGAGATCTCAGTTCTGCAGCTGTGAATCTGAACACCTGCAGCTCAATCAAACTCTCACACTGAAATAACAGCACATGAACTCTCATGGAGATCTGTTCATATTCCGATAGTCAGCCAATCTGAGATTATTGAGCCATTTATAAATCTATTTAAATGATTTATTATCCATTGATAAGACATTTTCTATAAATATTGTGTATTCAGTCATGCACATCACCAAATAATAGTTAGGCTTGTTATAAATCGATCCAAACCTTGCAGGTTTCATAATTCTCAATATCTCGACCACATATCGAATTAATAACTCCAACAACCTACAACTAAAAGTTTATACGCAAACATACAGATCACTTATGATATATACGATGTAGCAAATCTCAACTGTTTGATTGTTTATATCGTCGCAAATTGCATTTATATTATCGCACAGTGATATCGATATATATAAAGTTGATATGCAAGTATATCCAACTTTCTTTGCATACAGTACACTCAAGTAAAGATTTATTATATATGCTTTATAGCAAATCTTGATTGTTTATATCATCATTTGTGTGCATCTTCTTTGCTCTCATTACTATGGAAGCCCATTTCTGCCACATAAAAAAATCATGCTTTTGAAAATCATAATTATTACATTTAAAAAAAAATATATATTTTATGAAGTCAGAATTATGATATAAAACAGTGAAATTATGACTAAGTCATGAATGAAAAGTGCAAATTATGACTTTAAAAGTAGAAATTAGAAATAAAAAGTAGAAAAGTGGAAATAAAACAACATGTTGGGTCAGAATTATATGAAAAATCAAAATTACGACTAAAAATTTAGACTTACAAAAAAAATTATGACATACTAACTTACAAAGTCATATTTATGAGATGAAAAGTCGAATATGACTTACTAAATGAAAACTTACTTATAAAAATTGAATTATGACATACCAAGTCATATTTATGAGATGAAAAGTCGAAATTATGACTTAAAACAGAAATTAGAGAAATGAAAGTAGAATAAAACAACATATTATGGCAGAATTATATGAAAAATGGAAATCATGACATACTAAATGAAAACTTAGACTTACAAAAATCAAATTATGACATGCGATGAAAAGTCTACATTAATATGACATACCAAATCATATTATGAGGTGAAGTCGAAATTCTGACTTAAAACATAAAAATTAGAAAAAAAAGTAGAAAAAAAATATGAAAAATCAAAATTATGACATACTAAATAAAAAATTTAGACTTACAGAAATTTAATTATGAAATACCAAATCATATTTATGAGGTTAAAAGTCTAAATTATGACTTAAAATATAGAAATTAGAAATGAAAAGTAGAACAAACAACATATTATGGCAGAATTATATGAAAAAAAGAAATTATGACATACTAAATGAAAACTTAGACTTACAAAAATCGAATTATGATATACGTCATATTTATGAAATGAAAAGTCAAAATTATGACATTAAGTCAAAACGATGACTTAAAAAGTTGACTTTTCACCTCCTAAATATGACTTGCTATGTCACAATTTTGACTATAACATAGTGATGCACCGATATGAACATTCTGGCCGATACCGATAACCGATAATTCTTCATATTTGAAAGCCGATAACCGATATATTGGCCAATAAATCTAAATCCAAATTTTTATATAATTTTTGAGAGCCTGATTACAAAAACAAAAGTCTCACCATTAAAAGCCATGTCCCAAACACACAATTATAATATTCTCATTATAATATTATGTAGTCTATATGACAGACTTGCGCTGTACATTGCACTGTATTTTCCTTTTTGAAGTGATTTTAATCACATTTCAAGCAATTCAAAACCATCATGGTGAAGGAAATACTCTATCGGCCAAATGTTCTTATCGGGCCAATACAACATTAAAAATTAACATATATTGGCCGATACCGATATTGTGGCCGATATATCGTGTATTCCTACTATGGCATCATAAACATGTCTTTTTATGTAGTTATTTTGACTCTTTTAGGTCATAATATTGACTTTTCATCGTATAAACGTGACTTAGTACATCATAATTTTGAGGTTTTATGTCATAATAAAGATTTACCAACACATGTTTATTTTCTTATGAGGCGGAAATGGACTTCCACGCATTATATCGGTCACTTGCTCTTCAGATATCGGCACTCAGGTATCAGTATTGGCCAATGATAAACTCATATCGGCATTTCTGCAGCTCAAACGGTAAATTGTGGCACTGATGTCATGTCCCGTCCCAAACACACAATTATAATATTCTCATTATAATATTATGTAGTCTATATGACAGACTTGCGCTGTACATTGCACTGTATTTTCCTTTTTGAAGTGATTTTAATCATATTTCAGCAATTCAAAACCATCAGGGTGAAGGATATTTATCAGCTAAATGTTCTTATCGGGCCGATACCGACAATATTAAAAATGAATATATATCGGCCGATACCGATATTGTGGCCGACATATTGTGTATTCCTACTATGGCATCAGAATCATGTCTTTTTATGTAGTTATTTTGACTCTTTTAGGTCATAATATTGACTTTTCATCTTATAAACATGACTTAGTACGTCATAATTTCAAGGTTTTACGTCATAATAAAGATTTACCAACGCATGTTTATTTTCTTATGAGGTGGAAATGGGTTTCCACGCATTATATCGGTCACTTGCTCTTCAAAAATCGGCACTCAGGTATCTGAATATGAACACCGATATGAACATTTTGGCCGATACCGATAACCGATAATTCTTTATATTTGAAAGCCGATAACCGATATATTGGCCGATAAATCTAAATCCAAATTTTTATAAAATTTTTGAGAGCCTGATTACAACAACAAAAGTCTCACCATTAAAAGCCAAAGCCGATACCGATATTGCGGCCGATATATCGTGCATCCCTACTATCGCATCATAATCGTCTTTTTATGTAGTTATTTTGACTCTTTAGGTCCTAATATTGACATTTCATCTTATAAATATGTCATAATTTCACGGTTTGTCATAATAAAGATTTACCATCGCTTGTTTATTTTCTTATGAGGTGGAAATGGGCTTCCATGCCTTATATCGTCACTTGCTCTTCAGATATCGGCATTCAGATATCAGTATCGGCCGATGATAAACTCATAAATCGTTGCACTGGCAACGACAAGGTCATGGGTTCGATCCCCAGGAATGCATGATCTGATACAATGTAGCTCTTTATTTCAGTGAAGTGACTTTGGATAAAAGCATAAATGTACATGTAGTGTGACAGCTGTCTCACCTTGTTGAGTGACGGCACCAGCAGTCCTCTCCATTTGGGCGCGTTCTCCTCACTGTAGAAATCATACTGGAAGGGCGCAGCCTGCATGACTGTGTGTGTGTGCGTGTGTGTGTGTGTGTGTGTGTGTGAGTGTGAGTGTGTGTGTGTGTCTCACATCCACCTGATCTCACACACCGGCTCAAAGCATCCAGCCAGAGGAGGAGGAGGAGGAAGAAGAAGAGCACACCTGCCTAATGTGACCATTGCATCCTCCAGACAGTCCGTCAGGCGCGCTGCAGCATGTGTTATCGATCAGATATCGATCAGATGTGTGTATCAGTGCGCGCGCATCTCCTCCGGGCTCCTCTGTTATCGATCAGATATTGATGAGGTATCGATCAGTCTGATCAGTGACTCCAGTCACAGAAAGCATCTGTTTTCAGGTCCCTCGCTGTTTTGATGCTGATGCGCGTGTTTTGAACAGATCTCAGTGTTTTATTGATCCGCGTTCATTCGGGCGGTTCATGAACATGCGCAATAAAACGCCTCCAAAAACTCTCTGCTCTCGGCGCGTTCCGCGTCCCTCGCTCTCCACAAGCACAACGACAAACACACGAGCATCCGATGAAGCGCTAAAGTCCAAAGCGAGAGGAAAAACTGAAGGTAGAAAAGAAAGAGTCTCTCCGCGGTTTGAAAGAGACGAAGCAAAAACACTGAGCGTGTGATGACGCAATGACGCACGGCGGCGCAGACAACACTAACGGAGCGCCGATCACTTCGGGAATGTGGAATATAATAAGTATAAAATAATAAATAATAACAATAGATCATTTTTAAGAAGTATAATAATATAAAATATTAAATATACATAAAAACAAAAAAGTACACGCTCACTTTATTTACATCTCTACAATTTTGAGAAATAGAAATCGTTTGGATGTACAGCTTGGTGTTGTTTTAATAAATAATACTGATTTTTAGTTAGCGAATATGATTCATCTCTGGGTTTTTAGAGTGTGATGACGCAATGACGCACGGCGGCGCAGACAGAACTAACAGAGCGCAGTGACGCAGAATGTAGATCACTCCCGTCACCAGGAAAACAGAAGCACATAATTTTTTTTTTTTTTTTCAAATATAATACGTATAATATTTTTTTAAAATTAAATATGCATTATAAAACAAAAAGTGCGTACTCAGTTTACGATTTTGAGAAGCTTGATTTTGTTTTCAAATCAATAGTGTCTTTTATTAATACATTTGTTTAATCTCTGGATTTTTTTTTAATCATTTTTTATGGATGATAAACATTTAAAAATAAATTAAGGAGGGTTTAATGTTGTTCCCACTTCCATAATAATGATTATGTTTCTTGAAAAACCATCGAATGATTTGAAATACATATTCTTGTCTGTGTGATAATATTACTAACGACATTAATATTATTATTTACACACACACAAAAAAAACAAGCATAATCTAAAGCAAAACATTCAGCGTGAATGTTATCACGTGATAATGAGCAGCAGCGGCGCGCACCATTGACGTACACGCGCAAACGACATTCGCGCGTCTCTGGCGGGAATCTGACGGAGTATCAACAAACCTCCGAAGCGTTTCATTCACATTTATTCGACAATAAAGAGATATATTCTGCCTTATTCTCTTCCATCGGTCGTGTCAGCTTTAGGTGAGAGCGTCTATCACCTCAGTAAATGGAGATAAATGATGAAATCTGATGATGAAGAAGTCTAAATGATAGTTTTCTCTCTTCTGTTGTTTACAGGAGGAGATATGCAGGCGTTTTTGAAAGGAACCTCATCACAGAGTGTTAAAGCTCAGAAACCTTCATCATCATCATCATCAGGTGGAGAGAAGAAGCAGAGAGCAGTGCCCTGGGTGGAGAAATAGTGAGACTTCATCATATATGCACCATATTCATGTCATCTGAGAGTGAATCATGCATTTTTGCTCCAAAGTGTGTTCATAATTTACCTCAGATTTCATCTGTGTGTGTTTTTGATCTCTTCAGCAGACCAAAGTGTGTGGATGAAGTGGCTTTTCAGGAGGAGGTGGTTGCAGTACTGAAGAAATCTCTAGAGGGCGCTGATGTGCGTGATTCTCCTTCACTACACTGATCTGTTTGTGAAATCTGAATCATCAGAACATTTGTGATGAAATTAGTGAACACGTCATGTCATTTAATGAGGTCAGAAAAGTTTCACACTGAGTCAGTATCTTAATTTCAAAAGATTACTCTCTGTTATTACCATAAACTAAAAATACATATTAAAAAAGTACTTTAAAGGGTTAGTTCACCCAAAAATGTTTACTCGCACTCATGCCGTTCCACACCCGTAAGACCTTCGTTCATCTTCAGAATACAAATTAAGATATTTTTTGATGAAATCCGATGGCTCAGTGAGGCCCGCATAGCCAGCAATGACATTTCCTCTCTCAAGATCTATTAAAGGATTAGTCCACTTTTAAATAAACTTTTTTAATAATTTACTCACCCCCATGTCATCCACAATGTTCATTCGGTTTCTTCGGGCGAAAAGAAATTAAGGTTTTTGATGAAAACATTCCAGGATTATTCTCCTTATAGTGGACTTCAATGGCCTCCAAACGGTTGAAGGTCAAAATTACATGCTACGAATCCTCGTCAACAGCGCAATGTGTTATGGGAAATATTAGCCGTTAGAAGTGTGCACGGATCTGCACTTCGAAATATAACCGGGGAAAAGTAGACCATCCGGGTATCTTTGGAATACTCATTTCAACATACTACGATTTGGGACATACTAATTTTTATTTCGAATACTATTTAGGACGGATAGTATGCAAATTGGGACGCAGCAATGTTTTAGCATTGTTAGCATTATTAGATGCCAAGGCCAAATTTCAAAGTTGAAGGACTAAAATTACTAAAACTGAAATAAAAATGAATAAAGAGAACTTATTTTATTTCAATTAGTTGCCAAGGCAAAATGAATCATCATCATTTCTGTTTAAGTTGAAGTACTAAAATTACTAAAACTGAAGTAAAAATTAATAAAAACAAAAACATTAAAAAAAAATTCTAAAACTTTTAAAATGACAATAAAAACAAAAAACATAAGTAGTAATTAAAAATAGAATGAATCCTATGACAGTATAATAATGATGTGCTGTTCTTACAGCTGCCCAACCTGCTGTTCTATGGACCTCCTGGAACAGGAAAGACGTCCACCATCCTCGCGGCCGCCAGAGAGCTTTATGGGTAAGAACTACCTGTGTTCATGCAGATGTGATGATGCAGATTCACGTCTGCTCATATGCTGCTGTTTGTGTGTGTGCAGACCTGAGCTGTACCGACAGAGAGTTCTGGAGCTCAACGCGTCTGATGAACGAGGGATTCAGGTGGTCCGTGAGAAGGTGAAGAACTTTGCCCAGCTGACGGTGGCCGGCTCGCGAACAGAGTGAGTTACGCCGCCATTAAATGCGATGATTTCCCACTGATCATGTTTTTCTGAATGCAAGCTTTCCTTTCTGATTCCCAGTGGGAAGCCTTGTCCGCCGTTTAAGATCATCATCCTGGACGAGGCGGATTCCATGACCAACGCCGCTCAGGCGGCGCTCAGACGCACAATGGAGAAAGAGTCTCGAACCACTCGATTCTGTCTCATCTGCAACTACGTCAGCCGGTCAGTGTGAACGCGCAAACGCACCATGAGCCTCTTCTACAGCACCGACTCTTAACTCATGCTTGTTTCTTCAGGATCATTGAGCCGTTGACCTCCAGATGCTCCAAGTTCCGCTTTAAACCGCTGGCCAATGACATTCAGCAGGAGCGTCTGCTGGAGATCTGTGGGAAGGAGAACCTCAAGTACAGCAAAGATGTAAATGGAGCAGTTTTGTTTATTATTATCCATGAAATATGGTTGGTTATCACTGTCAGTCATCGATTGAATTTCGATGTTTCAATCCGATTCAATCAAACATTTAAATACAGTTGTCAATCCAAAAACTGCAGTGTATGATTACACAATTAATCGTTACAAGATCACGATCTCATTCCTAAATGAAAACGATTCGGCTGTATCTATTGAATCTTTGACAAGTACGATCACAGCGAACATTCAGATCTGCATTCAGATCCAGAGAGAGCAGTTGTCATGTTTAGGTATGAAACGGCTTCACAAACAGTCTTTTCTACCACACAGCATCATTATTTCTGTCTTATAATAATCAAAATTATCACAGAAGTACTGGGATAAAAGTTTAAAGTTCAGATATAAACACTGATGTCTACGGTAGCTTTGAAAGTAACTTTTGTAGGATTTGACATGTTGCTATCCCTTTAAGTGGATTTTGACTAACTTACTGACTAGCACCTCTGATTGGCCATTGCATTTATGCACTCAATAGAAATGACTGTGATTGGCTACAGTGATCAGTGCAGTGAAACAAACACGAACAAGACCGTTTGGAACCAGCGTCTATCAGCGGGTACCGAATAAACCCAGTACTGCAAAAATGTACTGTAGTACTGGTATGTTTGACAACCCTACCATGAAATGTTAATTATTCACCAGTAGGGTTGGGTATCGTTTGCATTTTAATGATTCCGATTCTGCTTATTGATTCCAATAAGGTAAAGACAGGAATCGTGATATGACTTAATGTGATTATTAAACCTCAAAAGACTATGATTTAGTTAAATGTGAGCGCTGCATGTTTGAAAGTAAAAGCATGTTCTCCAGGCTCACACTTTCAGAGCAGTTCGCTATCACCGAAAAGCCCACATTTACGCCAAGCGATCTACTGTTGATGAACAGTGTTTACCTTAGGATGTTTATATTGTACTTGCAAGATTGTAGCGTTTCTAAAAAGTGCATCTGCGCTGTATGCAGGGGGTAACCACTATATTTCTGCTACTGTCAGAAGGTGAAATTGCATTTTCATTCAGCTGGTGGATCAAAAAGAAGCTTAATGTGCATTATAAAAATCTAAACAATTAAGATAAGATATATAAAATGATATTTTAAATGAATGAATGTAATAAATAATCATATTTTAAATATAAGCATTTGACGTATCCCTTTTCTTTAAAAAGGTTTAAAGGCTGAAATGTGAGGTTTAGCATTTGCTAAAACTTTTTTTGTCAAAACCTGTTTTGTTTGATTTGTAAAGTTGTTTAAATTGTCATTTTATGGTTGCATGTTCCCCCAATTGTGCTCTACCCCACCTATATGAGTTAATTTTATTTGTGCAAGTGTTAAAAAGCCCTAAATTTGCAGATCCCCAACCATCCAATCAATTCCCCACGGACAAAATCAAGCCCCATCTGACATTTGTTCTTCGAGAAGTCACTCAGATAAATACGTCACAATAGAGAAGAAATTTCATGCCGACTTTAAAGCACAAACTCTCTTTTATCGACTAAATATTTTATCGAATGTGTGTGTGAAATGTTTCATGTGTGTTGAAGGGAATCGAGGCTCTGGTGAAAGTGTCAGAAGGAGATCTCCGGAAAGCCATCACGTATCTCCAGAGTGCTGCGAGACTCAACGCTGAGCGAGAAATTACTGAACAAATCATCATCGAGATTGCCGGGGTGAGTGAACGTACCTGATTGAGACCCAGATTTTGAATAAACCATCTCAAAACTATACTTTCTTTTCAAGGTGGTTCCACCCAAAGTGATTGAAACGCTCCTCCAGACCTGTTACAGAGGTGCTTTTGAAAAGCTGGAGCTCGCTGTGAAGGTGAGACATTTTGCTTCCCAAGTAAATGCATCTTGTTTTATGAATGTTTAGATATTTGTACTGGGAAAACAAGACAAAAATACTGAGGAAGAACATCATTTTTTGCCATCTGTGAATGTTTTCAGCATCAATTTTCTGCGTCTCGACTGCTAAGCTCGTTTTGATTTGTGCAGGATCTGATCGATCAGGGATACGCTGCAAACAATGTTCTCAACCAGTTACATGACGTCATCATCGAAGAGAAGCTGAGCGATAAACAGAAGTCTGTCATTGCAGAGAAGATGGCCGTAAGTGAACCTTCACTGTTCATGAACCAAGAGAGTTTAAAATGTTTTCTTGTTCTGTGAAAATGCGTTGGTTTTGTTGAGATCAAATGTTCTGATCTGTGTCTTTCAGGAGGTGGATAAGTGTCTGTCAGACGGCGCAGACGAGTATCTGCAGTTATTGAGTCTGTTCTGTCATCATGCAGCAGGCCGCACAGAACACCTGAGCCGACCAATCAGCAGCTCCGTTACACTTCAGCTGACCAATCAGCATTGTGCTACTTTCACAAGTCGCTGCCAAGATTTCAACTTTTTGTACATTTGATATATGTAATTAAAACATTATTTCCAATATATGTTGTGGGTTGTTGTTTTTTTTTGTACATTTAATATTTTGTGTCGAAACTGGTGGTTATGGTAAGGGGCAGGACATTTCCCAAGCACACTCAAAGCACTTGACCAATCACAAGACACTGGTCCAGCCTACCAATCAGAGCACATTGTGCTTTTCAGAAGGAGGGGCTTCATAGAGACAGTAACTAAACAGCGTTACTGACAGACAGGGAAGAGAGGAGCTGAACAATTGAGAATATGAGGAAAAATAGGTGTTTTTGAACATTCAAGAATGCAATGAACTCCTTTATCTAGACAAAATTCTAGTTTTTATTTAATTTCTATACCATATCAAGTTGTCACAGCAAAGGTTCATTGCATTGTCACACACAACTTGTTTTCAACCTAAAAAGCTGAGTATATCGAGGACATTTAACTTTTGACAGCTGTTTTGTCAGATGCCCTACAGTCTTTCCATCCAAATGAAGAGGTCAGCAGATGTAATTCAGATCGCTCCATATATATAACGTCTTGTGTGGTCTGAGCTTCAGCAGATCTAGAACGGTCTGTTTCTGGAGCGTGTGTTGATCAGTCCCAGCACTGAGAAAGCACTTGCTGCAGCCGTCACCAAACTGATGGCGCCTATCGCCCGTGACGCCTGTGAACGCAGACAGAATGACAATGCATCAGTATGGATGTTCTTACAGAAAAAAAGTACAGTGGCACATACAGTGATGAGCTTCTGACTAAATACCATATTCATCTATCAAGGCATTTACATGGTACTTGTCTAACTAGACAGCATTTTTGGTTGGAGCACCCATGATGCCTCAAAATGCATCTTCACTAGATTTGAAACATGCCAAAATATCATATCAGATGCTACTATTTGCATAGTGCTGATTGAATACCAAATTCCTGAAACATTGTAATAATATGGTATTTTTGGTTAGTGCACAGAGGTAAAGAATGAGTAACCTGTTCAGACACTCCCTCCCCATAGCGAAGAAGAGTGACAAAGTGTTCACAGTTGCTGCCCAGCAGGTCATATGACACCTCCTGTCCAATGAGGAGCTGAGCTCGCTGAATGATCTCAGAGACGGGCAGTGGCGTGTGATTGTCATCATATTTATTGTTGATCCTGAATGAATCTGCCCCCACAACCTCCTTCAAGAGCTGCATGCGGACCACGGCCTTCCGGCTGAACACAGACTTCACGCTGGACATGGCGGCTGCTTGACCCTCATCTGACGGGAAGAAAACACGTTTAAAGATGTCTGCACTCAAATGATTATATATTTGAATTGCATTTTAAAAATCACATGCGTTTGGACACAGTTTTAACATAAATAAACTTAATGTGATGCATATTTGTAAGTCATACATAAATGAAACAGGTCAGATTTCTGTAATAGCACTGAATGGGTTTTAAATACACAATAAGCAGATTTATATATGTATTATCAATAAATCCAATTTGAACTAATTGAATATTGCTTGTTCCACAGCTAGCCATGTTTTCATATTTTGTAATACTAAAAAATGTTGAGTTAAAAACAACCCAAGTTGGGTTGAAAATGGACAAACATCGAAATGGGCAAATATTTAACTCAACTGCTAGGTTAAAACAACCCAGTCACTGGGTTTGTCCATTTTCAACCCAACTTGGGTTGTTTTTAACACAGCATTTTTTTTTAGAGTGAACTGATTAACAAATTTATGCTGATTTTAAGCAATTTCAATAAATGCATTTTGAAAATATGATTATTTAAATAAAATCAAATAGATAGTTAATAATAAACTATGACATTATAATTACCTATTTCATTAATGTATGACAGACAAATATGCATTAAGTTTATTAGTTCATTTATGTGCATATGAAGGGGGTAACCGCTGTATTTCTGCTGTTCTGTAACACTTTCCATTAAGGTCCATTAGTTAACATTGGCTAATGCATTATTAACTAACATTAACTAACAACGAGAAATATGTTTGTTACAGTATGTACTAAACAGTGTTAACGATAAATCATAAAAAATACAGTTCATTGTTAGCTCAGGTCCATTAAATAGATACAGATACAACTTTTGATCTTTATAATGTATTGGTAAATGCTCAATTTAAGTGAAGTCAACTAACATTAACAAATGTAAAGTTGTTTTAAACTGTTTAATCCAAATGAACTGAGCTTTTATATGCAATTCAGAAACATAAATATTTTTTGAGAGTGTAGCTTTGAGCTATTTTTGAGACATGACACTGACCGACAGGAGTGAGGTTGATGATGTATCCGTCTCCCAGGTAAAGAGCCCAGTGCTGATAGGCTGGTCTGAAGATCTCGATGAGGTCACCAGGCTGGGGTTCCTCATTAGATTGATAAGTAACAGGTTCACTGGAGGCCATCTGAAGCAATCAGATAAACTGACAGTCAAAGGACAGTATATAATGACATACTGTAGAAATTCACTTTCAGCAATGAACAATTCTACAATTTGTATTTTATGCATGCTGTTTCTTTAACAGTAACAGATTATTTGATTAATTATGTTTTCCATTTTCCAAGAAGCTTATTTAATCCTCAGATTAAAAAAAAAAAAAATCCAAATAATTATTGTGTGATCCTTGTTTTGTCATCTGTCACTTTAAATGCTTGTGCGCTTTAAAGCAGGATGGATTCTGATTGGCTGTCAATGTTTTTATCGTTCATTAGCTGAAAAAACATCACTCTGAAAGTGATTCCAACAATATTGTTTCTCTGTGCATTTATAGTTATAGTTGTGGTACGAACTCTGCTATTCTTTTTTATAACGATTTTTAGAACTATATTTTATCGTTTTCATTATAGTTATCATCCTTTGTGTGAACGGGCAAATCCGTTGTAATTCATCTCCAATGCGCGTTCACGAAATAACGGCTGCTCAACACGCATACGTTGTGGTGCTCGCGTGTACGCGCGTTTGAGACTAATACTTTGTAAATAATGTGATAAATTATGCTTTTTACGCAAACAAAGCACCTATTTCGCTTCACAAAACTCAGGTTAAACTACTGGAGTGGATTACTTTAATCAATGATGTCTAAACTACATTTAAAGTGGAAGTTGCGAAGGCTATAGGACAGAAATCTCTGAGATTTCATCAAAAATCATCGACATGGGGTGAGTAAATGATGACAGAATTTTCGTTTTAATTGCGTCATGTTAGTTTAATAGTTCAAACATTAGTACACAAAACAGTGCACCATGAGTAAAAGTTTGCTATTTTCTTCTGAGATTAAAATTTCTGATTCTAACTCCTTCTAGAGCTTTAACTCTACGGAAGCCCATTAGACTCAATTAAACTGCCATTCTATGTATTATTTCTAATCCATTGAAACTCATTGAAACTCATAAACTCTATCTATCTATCTATCTATCTATCTATCTATCTATCAAACTATATCTCTCAAACTAAATCAATCTGTCAATCAATCAATCTATCTATCTCTCTATCTCATAGCAACCACCCAGAACAACCATCCAGCATACCTTAACAACCACATAGCAACACCCTAGCAACCACTCAGATTACCCTAGCAACCACATAGCAACTAACCAGAATACCTTAGCAACCGCATAGCAACACCCTAGCAGCCACCCGTAGTACCTTAGCAACCACATAACAACAACCTCTGAGTACCCTGGATTATCTATCAAACTAAATCAATCTATCTATCAATCAATCAATCAATCAATCTATCTCATAGCCACCACCCAGAACACCATGGCAACTGCCTAGCAACCACACAAATCTCCCTGGAAACATCCTAGCAACCCCCCAAATACCCTAGCAACCACATAGAAACACCCTAGCAACCATCCAGAATACCTTAACAACCACATAGCAACACCCAAGCGACCACTCAGAATACCTTAGCAACCACATAGCAACACCAGGGCAACCACTCAGATTACCCTAGCAACCACATAGCAACACCTTAGCAGCCACACAGAGTACCCTAGCAACCGCATAGCAACCAACCAGATACCTTAGCAACCGCATAGCAACACTCTAGCAGCCACCCGTAGTACCTTAGCAACCACATAACAACACCTAGCAACCACCTTGAGTACCCTGACTCTATCTATCTATCTATCTATCTATCTATCTACTATCTATCTATCTATCTATCTATCTATCAAACTATATCTCTCAAACTAAATCAATCTATCAATCAATCAATCTCTCTATCTCTCTATCTCATAGCAACCACCCAGAACAACCATCCAGAATACCTTAACAACCACATAGCAACACCCTCAGATACCCTAGCAACCACATAGCAACACCCTAGCAACCATATACCTTAAACCACATAGCAACACCCTAGCAACCACTCACCCTCATAGCAACACCTTAGCAACCACCCCGAGTACCCTAGCAACATAGCAACCCCTTAGCAACCGCATAGCAACACCCTAGCAGCCACCCGTAGTACCTTAGCAACCACATAACAACACCACATAACAACAACCTAGCAACCACCTTGAGTACCCTGACCCTGACTCTATCTATATATCTATCTATCTATCTATCTATCTATCTATCTATCTATCTCTATCTATCTATCAAACTAAATCTATCTATTAAACTAAATCTATCTATCATCTGTCAAACTAAATCTATCTATCTATCTATCTATCAAACTAAATCAATCTATCTATCAATCAATCAATCAATCTATCTATCTATCTCATAGCCACCACCCAGAACACCATGGCAACTGCCTAGCAACCACACAAATCTCCCTGGCAACATCCTAGCAACCAGCCCAAATACCCTAGCAACCACATAGAAACACCCTAGCAACCATACAGAATACCTTAACAACCACATAGCAACACCCAAGCGACCACTCAGTAGCAACACTAGCAACACCAGGGCAACCACTCAGATTACCCTAGCAACCACATAGCAACACCTTAGCAGCCACACAGAGTACCCTAGCAACCGCATAGCAACTAACCAGAATACCTTAGCAACCACATAACAACACCACATAACAACAACCTAGCAACCACCTTGAGTACCCTGACTCTATCTATCTATCTATCTATCTATTTAAACTAAATCTATCTGTCCATCTGTCAAACTAAATCTATCTATCTATCTATCTATCTATCTATCTATCAAACTATATCTATCAAACTAAATCAATCTATCTATCAATCAATCAATCAATCAATCTATCTCATCTCATAGCAACACCAGGGCAACCACTCAGATTACCCTAGCAACCACATAGCAACAACTTAGCAGCCACACAGAGTACCCTAGCAACCGCATAGCAACCAACCAGAATACCTTAGCAACTGCATAGCAACACCTTAGCAGCCACCCGTAGTACCTTAGCAACCACATAACAACACCTTAGCAACCACCTTGAGTACCCTGACTCTATCTATCTATCTATCTATCTATCAAAACTTCTAAACTAAAACAAACTGAAAACTGAAAACTGAAAACTTTAAACTTTATAAATTACTTTAAACTTTCTGGACCGGCTTTTTCAAGCCAACTTAAAGTTTGTCTCGACTAACTTTTTTATCTAGTTTATTATTTTATACGCTTTCTTGGTTTATAAAAATCGTGTATAGTATACACATTATTTTCCACAACGCTGTTTAGCTCATTCACACACATTTCTAAGTATTTTTTATTTTATCTATTTTTTTTAAATGTGCTTGTTTACTCACATTAACAGTTCTTCTATGTTGATTATCCATCATCCCAAAGCATAATTCTGCACATTCTGAGGGAAAAATAATCCGCTATTTTAAATCTTTGTCCATTTGCGTGAATCATCCTTCATACATAGACTTTAATACTGCTGAAGTGACAGCTGCTCTAGAGGGATCATCAGACAACACTGAAATCAATAAAAATATTACATTTCTGTAAACATTTCTAAGCATGTAAAATGAGTTGTGGTGTGAAAACAGCCAGAGAATGCTGGAGTAACATAAGACAATGAAAAGGGTCACAGTTACACAAACACAAATAAACACAGGCTCTTACAACACTCACAATGGCATGCAAATAATAGAGAAACAAGTGGAAAAGTGGCATGAAATGTTTTATACAGTGTTTATCAAAGATAATCTTGGACAGAAATACAATTCACACTTGTATAAACTGCATCCTAATCATGTTATTGGACCACTGTCATTCTGTACAACAAATGCATATCATAGTAGATTTAATTTTCATCTCAAATTTACTTACTTATTAGCAGATTTCATCATCAGATGAATGATTTCAACCCTCCATCGGATATCCGTTTGATTCCAGAGAAAAAAGCCTCAGTATTTCTGTATATAATGAGAGTCTAATGGACGAGGAGAGATTTCAGAGTTGTTGCTGCTGCTGCTGAATGATCTGAACTCACTGAGCTGCTGCGGTCACTCACGGGTCACACTGTCATTGTGTCAAAGCACCTCTCTTCCCTCAGGAAAGGCACACGGAATGCTGAAATTGAAGGCAAACATGTGATTTGTGCATTGTAATCAATGAATTCAGTGTTCCGCACACAGTCTAAGAATAAATTCAAGTCATCTGTTCTGTGGTCTTTCAACACTGACCACAAAAACAAACAACACAAAACATGTTTCTGTTTATGGTGTAAATGTGCAGTTTATTTAGTAAGGGGTAAAGGTCACCTCATGCATTCGCATGAATTTATTTTTTAACCTCAGTGACTTTTTTATTACCCTATCACATATTTTTGTAATCTCATAAATTAGATATGTACGGAGCCCTGCACATGACATGCAAGAAAAAAAATTAAATTGTGCGCACGACTTACTATTTCGTTCGAAATAACGAAACAGTAAAAAATAACGAAACAGTAAATCGTGCGCATGTTTTAGTAAATCGAGGGAACGAAATAGTAAATCATATGCACGTTTTAGTAAATGAGTTAGATTCGCAATTATAAAGTTGTTTAATTTGCATGACCTTCTGAAAACAAGGAATATGTAAACTCTTATTTAGATTAATATGCTATTATAATAATTCTAATAATAAATTTGATGGTGACAAGAAATTTCCCAATACTGAACTGTTTTAAAAAGTCTTTAAAGGGTTAGTTCACCCAAAAATGAAAATAATGTCATTTATTACTCACCCTCATGCCGTTTCACACCCGTAAGACCTTCATTCATCTTTGGAACGCAAATTGAGATATTTTTGTTGAAATCCGATGGCTCAGTGAGGCCTGCATAGCCAGCAATGACATTTCCTCTCTCAAGATCCATAAATGTACTAAAAACATATTTAAATCAGTTCATGTAAGTACAGTGGTTCAATATTAATATTATAAAGCGACGAGAATATTTTTGGTGCACCAAAAAAAAACAAAATATGACTTATATAGTGATGGCCGATTTCAAAACACTGCTTCAGGAAGCTTCGGAGCGTTATGAATCAGTGTGTCGAATCAGCAGTTCGGATCGCCAAAGTCACGTGATTTCAGCAGTTTGGCGGTTTGACACGCGATCCGAATCATGATTCGATACGCTGATTCATAACGCTCCGAAGCTTCCTGAAGCAGTGTTTTGAAATCGGCCATCACCATATAAGTCGTTTTTTTTTTTTTTTTTGGCGCACCAAAAATATTCTGCAATAATTGCATGTTTGTATTTTTATACAAAAATACAATTTGTATTTTTATAATCTGTTTATTTTGTGTTTTAGTGCTTTTGACATGAAAAATGTGCGTTATAAATAAAATTCTACAAACAATGCTATATTTTAAAGCAATATGGAGGAGAAACGGTTAGAGATTATGAAGAAAATTGGGTTTTACGAGCTCAGCGGCTCCAAGCTGTGATCTAGGCGAAACACTATTGGCTATTTTGAAAAAAGGGGAGGAGCTTCTAGATATATTGCGCCTTGTCATCCTGTTTCATTGGAAATGACGTAAAATTATGAATAAAGCTGCGCGTTCCAAGGCACTTCAGTAGGCCTTTAAATCAAAGTCAGATTTTACCAGAAGTGCCTTTGAAGTGAAGTTAACTCACTCTCCAGCAGGTGTCAGCAGTGTCAGTGCGCATGTCTGGGCCTCTTCTACTCTAAACATTTCATTGCGTGGCGCCATTTATAAAATGACAACAATTTTATATTCTATTTAGCTTGTTAGATCCAAATATCTCAATCAGTTTGTGTATCTCAAATGTACCAGTCAGAAATGCTCGATCTCGCGACACAAACCAATCTCTGTTCAACTTGCATGCCATTCTCGCGAGAGTAGAGGATTGTTTCGATGCATGAGGGTGAGTCCCCTAATTCTCGCGAGACTTTCCCGTGTGTTCCATGCCCCCCGTTAGTGATTCTCGCGAGAGTGTGAGCGGAAGATGGCAGATGGCTCTTCCTCGTAGGGTGTGTGAGTGTGTGTCGTTTGTTTACCGTTAGATGCGTCGCTCCGGTGCGTGTTTCATTCCCGTCCGTCTCCGTTGAGTCACCGGACAGTGTTCATGTTGTGCGGGCTGCTGTTTTCCACCGCTCATCTGTGTAAATATGACGGGAGAGAAGATCCGCTCGGTGCGCAAAGAGCGCAAAGCGGGTTTGGATCTGCTGGAGCCGGACGAGGAACCGGCGGCCACCGGGCCGATCAAAGCCAACCGAGGCAGCAAGATCTTCAGCGGCAGCAACCACAAGATCATCCGCTCCAGCTCGCAGCAGAACCAGAACCATGGCGACACTGACAGCGCGTATCCCGTGCATGAGTGTGTGTTCAGGGGAGACGTGCGGAGGCTGTCATCGCTCATCCGAACACAGAATATCGCGCAGAAAGACGTGCACGGTGAGACGTGACCTACAGCCACAATAATCCACAGTCATCTAGAACTGCTATTATTCAGTTATAATAATACAGAATCATGCTGATCTAGAACTATAACACATCAAATGCATGAACGAGAACCGTAACAATTCAGAACCATGATGATCTAGAACTGTTATTATTTAGAATCGTAATTATCATGCTGATCTAGAACCTCAATGATTCAGAAACATAGTGATTGAGAACCATAATAATCCATAACCATGATGATCTAGAACTGTTATTATTCAGATACATAATGATCATGCTGATCTAGAACTATAACACATCAAAAACATGAACGAGAACCATAATAATTCAGGACCATGATGATCTAGAACTGTTATTATTCAGTCATAATGATCATGCTGATCTAGAACCTCAATGACTCAGAAACATGGTGATTGAGAACAATAATGATCCATAACCATGATCTGTCTGTTATTATTCAGTCATAATTATCATGCAGTTCTGGTACTATAATGCATCAAAATATGGTGATTGAGAATCATAATAATTCAGAACCATTTTGATCTAGAACTGTTATTATTCAGATCATAATGATCATGCTGATCTAGAACTATAATGCATTAAAAACATGGTGATTGAGAACCATAATAATCCACAGTGATCTAGAACTACTATTATTCATAGTAATCCATAATCATGCTGATCTAGAACCTCAATGACTCAGAATCATGGTAATCGAGAACCATAATAATCCATATCCATGATGTTCTAGAACTGCTATTATTCAATCATAATGATCATGCTGATCTAGAACTATAACGCATCAAAAACGTGGTGATCGAGAACCGTAATAATCCACAGTGATCTAGAACTACTATTCAGTCATAATGATCATGCTGATCGAGAACAGTAATGCCAAAAAAAAAACATAGTGTTCGAGAATCATAATAATCCATAACCATGATGATCTAGAACTGTTATTATCAGGGCTGGACTGAGGCTAAAACTCGGCCCTGGACAAACCATGCGGCCCACGAGTTCCCCTGTGAATGTTTTTGCTGGGGTTAGGGCCTTAAATTGGAGTAAATAAATGAATAAATAAAACAAGGACAGTGACAAATAGTGATGGATATTATTGAATTTACTACAAATGCAGTTAACAAATTTAATATTTTGTCACATAGAAATTCACTTTGGCAGTAAAGCACTGATTTTCATGCCGTTAAGTAAATTTAATGCTATTAAATCCTGTCATCATTTACTCACTCTCATGTTGTTCCAAACCTGTATGACTTTCTTTCTTCTGTAAAACACAAAAGAAGATATTCTGAAGAATGTTGTCAACCAAACCATTTTGGTTAAGCTACCCTTGACTCCATAATAATCCACAGTGATCTAGAACTACTATTATTCATTCATAGTAATCCAGAATTATGCTGATCTAGAAACTCAGTGACTCAGAATTATGGTAATCGAGAACCGCAATAATCCATATCCATGATGATCTAGAACTGTCTGTTATTATTCAGTCATAATGATCGTGCTGATCAAGAACTATAACGCATCAAAAACATGGTGATCGAGATCCATAATAATCCACAGTGGTCTAGAACTACTATTATTCATTCATAGTAATCCAGAATCATGCTGATCTAGAACTATAACGCATTAAAAACATGGTGATTGAGAACCATAATAATCCACAGTGATCTAGAACTACTATTATTCATAGTAATCCAGAATCATGCTGATCTAGAACCTCAATGACTCAGAATCATGGTAATCGAGAACCGTAATAATCCAGAACCATGGTGATCTAGAACTGTTATTATTCAGTCATAATGATCATGCTGATCTAAAACAGTAATACATCAAAAACCTGGTGATCGGGAACCATATAATCCACAGTGATCTAGAACTACTATTTAGTCATAATAATACAGAATCAGGCTGATCAAGAACTATAACGCATCAAAAACATGGTGATCAAGAGTCATAATAATACAGAACCATGATGATCTAGAACTGTTATTATTCAGTCATAATGATCTAGAACATCACAAAACATGATCATAATAATAACCATGATGAACTAGACTGTATTATTCAGTCATAATGATCTTGCTGATCTAGAACAGTAATGCCGCAAAAACATGTTAATCGACAACATAATAATCCAGAACCATGATGATCTAGAACTGTTATTATTCAGTCATAATGATCTTGCTGATCTAGAACAGTAATGCCACAAAAACGTTAATCGACAACATAATAATCCAGAACCAAGATGATCTAGAACTGTTATTATTCAGAATTGTAATGATCTTGCTGATCTAGAACAGTAATGCCGCAAAAACATGTTAATCGACAACATAATAATCCAGAACCATGATGATCTAGAACTGTTACAGAATTATAATGATCATGCTGATCTAGAACAGTAATGCCGCAAAACATGTTAATCGACAACATAATAATCCAGAACCATGATGATCTAGAACTGTTATTATTCAGAATTATAATGATCATGCTGATCTAGAACAGTAATGCCACAAAAACATGTTAATCGACAACATAATAATCCAGAACCAAGATGATCTAGAACTGTATTATCAGAATATAATGATGCTGATCTAGAACAGTAATGCCGCAAAACATGTTAATCGACAACATAATAATCCAGAACCATGATGATCTAGAACTGTTATTATTCAGAATTATAATGATCATGCTGATCTAGAACAGTAATGCCACAAAAACATGTTAATCGACAACATAATAATCCAGAACCAAGATGATCTAGAACTGTTATTATTCAGAATTATATGATCTGCTGATCTAGAACAGTAATAATCGACAACATAATAATCCAGAACCATGATGATCTGAATTATAATGATCATGCTGATCTAGAACAGTAATGCCACAAAAACATGTTAATCGACAACATAATAATCCAGAACCAAGATGATCATGCTGATCTAGAACCTCAATGACTCAGAAACATGGTGATCGAGAACCATAATAATATAGAACCAGGATGATCTAGAACTGTTATTATTCAGTCATAATGATCATGCTGATCTAGAACAGTAATGCCACAAAAACATGTTAATCGACAACATAATAATCCAGAACCAAGATGATCTAGAACTGTTATTATTCAGAATTATAATGATCTTGCTGATCTAGAACAGTAATGCCGCAAAAACATGATGATTGACAACATAATAATCCAGAACCAAGATGATCTAGAACTGTTATTATTCAGAATTATAATGATCTTGCTGATCAAGAACTATAATGCATCAAAAACATGGTGATCAAGAATAATAATAATCCATAACACAATGATCTAGAACTGCTATTATTATTCAGAGTCATAATGATCATGCCGATCTAGAACTTTACTAACTCAAAAACCTGGAGGTCGAGAACTGTAATTGTTCACTATTTTGATTCCACATAGAATGAATCAATTATGACAAAAATGGAAAATTAGCCCGCTTGAAACCTGTAATTCTGCAAAACGAGTTTCATGCTTTCATGTCTGGTTTTTATCTGTATCATAAATTATGAATCAGTCCTAATAATATGATTAATCATGACTGATGACATTCTCTCGAGCGGGTTCACTGCTGAGAGCTGTTTGTGTTACCTGTTTTCACTCTCATATAATGTCAAACTGCATATCTGTACATATATCTGCATTTACTATTATTACGGAAATAAAACTGATATACAGAAACACACTGATGTCATTTCCTGCTGAATGGTTGATCAGTTAGTGAATGCTATTGTCTGTCTTACAGGAAACACGCCCCTTCATCTGGCTGTTATGATGGGTCATAAAGGTGAGTCGCGCAGATCTAGTATATCTTAATCTTTGATTGGGTGTTCCCAGCATGCAGTGATTTTGATGTTCAATATGATGCCTCTTTCACAACAGACCAGTGGATGATGTCCACCCCAGTGGGGTAAAAACGAATGTATGAATTCACATGTCTCAATGGGTGTCTCTCATATGTTGTTGTTGTTGTTTTTAACTACTAGAAATTGTATTTGTCATTAGATTAGAACTGTACTATTCTTCAGCCCCGTCACGTGTTTAGCACAGGTTTTGATCTCTGGTGAACATGAGAATTATGATGTCGTTATACAGTTATGGCCACATGTGCCCTGCTGAATTTGACTTGTACTTCGTGAAGTTTTGATGTAGCTCTGTTCTCTTTAAAGAATGCTGAATCCATCAGAGTGTGTTTTTTGTAGCTTGTGAACGCAGGCCGTTATGAAATATTAATGCACGGCTCCCCTGTGAGTGGACGACTGTACGCTCTAATTTCATTAATATACTACAAGCTTATTAATAATTTAAGCAGGTTTTTCTCAACGATGCAACTGAAAAGGAAGGCCTTGCTCATTGATTTAGTGAAGACACTTGCTGTAAATGTACTGTCTGTCGCTCCTTAGTGAATGCGGTCAGTGTCGGCTAGCCGTCACATGTCACATACACACACAGAGCCAGAGACAGGGTTTGTTCTGTCCTGCTCCAGTGGTTCTGTTAGTGTCCACTCTCATGCTGAAAATAAGATGACAGAACGTCTGTCTCGTTTGTCTGGACTATAGTAGCATTGCAAGTGTCTGCTCACATGTCTGTTGCAGAAACACCATTTGAAAACACATTTTTATAGTAGAAGTATATCTAAATTTACATTTATTTATATTTAATTTATGCATTTAGCACAGGGGTTTTCAATCTTTTAGTATCTTTTATTTATTTTAATTTTATTTTCATCAAATTTATTTATTTGTCATGTTTTTATTTATTTTAATTAAATTTATTAATTTTAATCAAATTAATTAATGTATTATTGTATTATTTATTTAAATAATTTTTATGTATTCAAATTTTAAATCAAATTTATTTTAATCAAATGTTGGTTTGTTTATTTAAATAAAATAGTTTTTATTTTAATATTTTTTTAAATCAAATTTTAATTTTTTCATTTAAATCAGTTTTTAAATCATTTAAACACTGTCTATTTTCTACAAAACAGAAGCAAACAAATGTTTTATTTTAATCAATTTTTTTAAAACAAACATTTATTTATTTAGTATCCGTTACATTTTGTCATTATATTCTTCTCTACTCATTAAAGTATTGTACTGTTATTATTTTAATCAATGTTTAATTTAATCAATTAATGTATTATATTATTTATTTAAATTTTATGTATTCAAATTTTAAATCAATTTTTTTATTTTAATTGTTTTATTTATTTTAATCAAATTTTATTTAAATAATTTATATTTAATATTTTTAAATAATTATTCATTTATTATTTGTTTTATTTAAAATACTGAATATTCTACAAAATTAGAAGCAAAACTATTTTTTTTATTTTATAATTTAAAAAAAATAATAATTCTTTTTATTTATTTAGTATCCTTACATTGTCATTCTGTTCTTTTCTACTCATTAAAGTACTGTACTGTTAGATGTATTTTTTATTTATTTAATGTATACTATTTAAATAGTTTTATTTATTTTAACCAAATGTTTATTTATTTAAGTTGTTTATTTTTTTATTTACATCAAATTCATCAATGTATTTATTTGAATTAATTGTTTATTTTTTCATTAAAATTTGATATTTTAATCAAAATTTAGTTTGTTAGTTAGTTAGCTGTGATTGTAAATGTGATTATTTACTGAGTCGGTACATAAAGCAGTAGACCAAACCCCTTCTGATCAGATATTCACATCACGATTCTCTTCATTGACCCAAAGACTTTATGCTTGAATTTCAAAACCTTGTTCTGCTGTGCATGAGCAGAAATGTGTTGAACTGAATGTGCTAAGCATTTCTAGCAGAGAGAGAAGGACATTGTTCAGCACTAACAGAGCAGCGTGTGTGGCTCTTCATGTGCGGTCAGTTGTAGAAGGTCACAAAACACTTTGGCACTGACACAAACCTGCTGCCCGTCAGTCCAGCGTTTACAGTGAGCCAGAGCGGGCTGAGAATGAAGATGTTCATGCATCACAAACAATACATACTGCTGCTCACAGTGACATACTGATGGTGTGTATGTGTGTGTAAATATGCACGGTATGTGAGTTTTCTGTACGCATGAAAACCCAAGGGACCGATGACATGTGCAGACTTGACCTTCCATTTCCAGTCCAACCAGAATTTTTTTCTAAAGCAGCTCGCAGTGAATTGAAGTTACACAAGATATTAATCTCGCTGAATTCAACCTGGCTGCATGATCATGTGACGACTATATAGCGTACTACTGTTTGAGATGTTGTTTTAGTCAGCAGTATATAGTGCTGATATTTCATCCGTACTGGCTCTAGACGTCGTCCACCCTCACGTTTGACTCTCGGATGAGTTTCTCTAGAGAGGTGGAGATCTGAACACTAAAATTAAAGCCGTTCCTTTGTGGCCGCAGCAGAAGAGGGATGTTAAATTAAGCTGCTGCACCTCCTTTTATGTTTAAATCGGGATCTTGGCGTCATTTCAGTGGCACGGTTCCCTTTTTGTAACTCGTGCAGAAAGTTTTTGCATGCCTTAAAAACCATTTGGACTGTAATACATAATAAAACACCATGTAAAGAAAGATGCATAAACACAACATTTGACTGACAGAATCTCTTGAACACTGAATATACAATTAAAGACAATTGGGAAAAAGAAGACGGGAAAAGAAAACAGTTAATTTACATCCGTTAACTGCATTATAAATCATTCAAAGGATAGATTTAAGGCTTTACAGTAATTTAAAGTGAAATCAAATGTATGGGCAGAACTGTAATGGCATCTTTCTTTCTCTTTCTTCAGAATGTGCCCATCTCCTGCTGGCCCATAATGCACCAGTGAAGGTGAAAAACGCTCAGGGATGGAGTCCACTCGCCGAGGCCATCAGCTACGGAGACCGACAGATGAGTATGTCGCTTTTGAGTTTGAAATCTGTGTTGTTTTAGCATCATTGAGATACCGTTATAGTTTTTATTCACATTTTTTTCATATTTTCTGTTTTGATTTTAAAGTTTGTTGTGTTTTTGTCTTTTTTTTTTTATGTGTATGTTGCTTTTATCAAGTTTTAGTTTTAGTTATTTTAGTACTTCAACTTAAACTAAACAAAAATGAGAAATTATGCTTTGGCAACTATCTGAAACAAAATAAGAATTTTATTTTATATATTTTATTTGATTTAAGTTAATGTTTTTTTTAAAGTAATGAACTCTTTTATGGTTTTAGTTTTAGTTATTGATATAATAACCCTGATTGAAACAACAGTTTAACATTTTGAACCTCCATCAAACCTTGTAATTGTATGTTTAAATGAGTTTGATTACATATTTGATGAAATAATTGAAGTTAGAGCACAATTCGAGAATCACGTTTTTTGTTTCAAATAGACATCACGATTCTCCCACGATTCCGAATAGACGACTAAACAAAATATGTAATTTAATAGAGGTTCTGACAAAATGTTAATTGTTGAAAAATTGTTTAAAACATTTTTTAATTCATTTGAATTCATTTTTTTTAATCGGATTGAGTGAATGATTCAACGACTCACTCATACTTAAGATGTTTCATTACTGGATGAATCAGTGTTTCTGAATGAATGAATGAATGAATGAATCTCTTGAATGAATTAATGAATGAACGATTGAATGTCGTCACTTGTCGCCACCTACTGGTGTAACAGTGTAATTTCTACAATCGTTATTTGAAGCATCAAGTTACTTTCAAAAGGTGATTTACTCTATTTTGATCGCTACTGTAGACATCAGTGTTTATATCCGAACTATAAACTTGTATCCCAGTACTTCTGTGATAATATGAATTATTGTAAGGCAGAAATAATGATACTATGTGGTTGTTTCATACCTAAACATGACAACTGCTCTCTCTGGATCAGAGGTGAATCATTGTCATTTCAGAATAAGATTGCGTGGTTGTTTGAATCAAATCGTGATCTATTACCGATTAATCATGCAGCTTTAGTAGAAGCTTTGCCTAAATCTCAAAGTGCAACATCAGTTTAAGGTTAGTCTCATTCGTGGATGACCATTAAAAATCACAAGCCCTAATCTGACTTTATTGTAACTAATGTCATTTCTGTGCACAAGTGTATATCAGTTCATCAGGAAACACTTTTGCTGACTCCTGCGATGAGCACAACTGTCCACTTTCCTCCAAGGTCTTATTTCTGATATACCCGCATCTAAACGCTCTGTGTTTTTGGTCGTTTTGAAGTCAGATGGTCTCTTCCTTTCTGAGTGGGTGGTTCTTGGCCAGAATGATCTGCAGACTTTATAATAGTCTGGTCTGTAATGACTGGTCTCAGATCAGCTGGAGTTTCTCTGTGTTCAGATGGAGAGGGAAATTCCTCATGGAGCAACTTGGCTTTGTGTGCCGATGAAAAGAGCTTCATTAGGACAAGATCCTGTGTGTGTGTGTGTAATCAGGCCATGTGTCGTCTGCTCTGAGCTCTTCCATTAAGGATAGCAAGAGTCCAAATCAAATGAATGTCTTTTGTTGTGGTGAATTAAAGCGGGTCGGTGTCTGTCAGATTAAATCTCACTCTGGATTACGTTACACCGTCGGCTCTAATTCACTTAAAAAGCCTTTTCAGCCGAGAGTAAGTATTAATGTGTGTGTTTATCAGCGGGTGTAGCGAAGCTCTCAGTCATGACGGATGAGTTAATGAAGAGCTCGATCAGCTAACAAGTTTTCAAGTGAGAGTAACTGCTCACACTTTACATGTGACACATTTGCATTGGACTGTGTGTCTGTTAGAAATGCAAAACATTCGGTTCACATGGGTGAATACTTCACACACTGATCTCACGTGAATATTAGAGTATAATCAGTTTTAATTTTTCCCAAATTCCATTTTAATTTTTTCTGGATTCTGTTTTTAAAGGGGTGGTTGATTATGATTTGACTTTTTTAACTTTAGTTAGTGTGTAATGTTGCTGTTTGAGCATAAACAACATCTGCAAAGTTGCGACGCTCAAAGTTCAATGCAAAGGGAGATATTTTCTTTTAAAGAATTCTGTTTATGGACTACAAAAATGGCTGGTAGGGACTACAACGAGCTTCTTCCCGGGTTAATGACATCACAAACCCGAAAATTTACATAAACCCCGCCCCTGAGAACACGCAACAAAGGGGGCGGGGCCATGTTGGGCTGCTTTAGAGAAGAGGAAGAGTTGTTGTTTTACACCGGACTGCTTCACAAACAAGGATCAATTCAACAATGGATTTGCAGTGGATGAGTTGAATCAACTCCACAGCAACTACATAATTTATCCACTAACCATTCAGAAACGTCTAAAAGTTGTAACTTCTTCCTGAGTCTCTTCATCAGTGTCGACTCCGGTTTGAACAATGTAAGGCTGAACACCGTTACTGACAATCCTCATTTTGGCTGCGTGAGATTCTCCAGCTTTGTTGTTGTTGAGCTGTTAAAGCTCCGCCCTCTTCTGGAAAGTGGAGCTCATTTGCATTTAAAGGGACACACACAAAAAGGGCGTGCTTTTGCTCACACCCAAATAGAGGTAAATTTGACAAGCTATAATAAATGATCTGTGGGGGTTTTTGAGCTGAAACTTCACAGACACATTCTGGAGACACCAGAGACTTTATTACATCTTGTGAAAAGGGGCATAATAGGTCCTCTTTAATGGTTTAACTTAATTGTAATAATCAAAAAAGATGTCTAATCAGTTGAATTCTTTAAACTTTAACATTTTAATAATTAATAAAAAAAAATGTAACAATAATTGTGCATATTATTATTATTTTTCTTATTTTTAATTTTTCTGGATTATATTTAATGGTTTAACTAAATATTAATAATCAAAAAGAATGCCTAATTGATTGAATTAAACTTTAAAAATTTAATAATTTAACAATAATAGTGCACTATATTAAATATTTTATTGTTTCCATTTTTCTGGATTCTGTTTATGATTTAATAGAAATTTATTAAAAACTGTGCTAATCAAATGAATACTTAAACAATTTAATTAATCTTTAAAATGTAATAGAAGGAAATTTGAATGATTCTTTTCATTTTTTCCGGCAAAGAAAATGCAGCACAACAGAGTTTTACTGTTTTAAATTTACATTTTTAAATATTTTTAAATAATGTTTAAATAAACTGTTATTATGAATTAGAGAAGTACATTATACTATACAATATAGCCTATTTCTGTCACAATTTTTTAAAGTTAAACCAAACTTTTATTTGGCGTGTTGCAATGATGAGCTGTGAGTTTGTGTGTGTGTGTGTGTGTGTGTGTGTGTGTGTGTGTGTGTGTATCTCTGGAGCAGCTCTAGAGATGAAGTTCATGTGTTCATATAGTTTCTGTAACATGCCGTGTTTTACTCCATTTATAAGACTGGATTCTGTGATTCATTTCATTTGAATTCTGCTTTGGTTCTTCAGATTGAACAGCGTGACACACTTCTGTATATCTCACATTATCACTCCCTGATCTTCATCTTCTTCTTGTATTGTGTTGCAGAAGCGGCCAACTGGTGATTAACTGTGCTATTGACTCACCAGAAGCCAGTCTTTACTCTCATTACACGTGACGCTGCCTCAGATGTTGCGCGTTTACATAATTTTGTATAATTTTGGAGTTATTAATTTCTCTGTGAAGACGATGATGAATCAGTGATGGTGGGTGGAGATGATGATGATGATGCACATGATGTTTGGTTTGAACTCTCAGTATATACATTTTTGACTTGTGAATGTGTTTTAGTAATCTTTATGTGATTATAACTATAAACTAGACATTAAAATATTAAATCTAATCAGTCCTACAGGAGTCAATATGTTTGTTGCTTCACTTTTTCCTCCGTTTCCTTCGAGTGACATCATCACAGGGTCAGCCAATCACAGTGCTTTATTTTGGGCTTTGGATGTGGTGATTCATTTGGAACAAGGAGACGCTCGTTAGGAAACCCCTCGTTAGAGAGCTGCTCGTTAACACAGAGCTCATTATGGCGTGATTCCTGCTGCGGTGACGTTGATGCTGGTTTATTTCAGTCATGTTGGTTGTTTTTTCTGTCTCAGTGTGTGTGTTGATGAATGATCTCACACACACACACACACACACACACACAGAGTGTTTCCATTTTAGACTCTGGTAACCAATGGAAACGTCAGCCTGATTTCCTGTGAAGCTGGCATGTGTTTTTGGAGGTCAGGTGATGTTAGGTCTCTCTCAAAGATCCTTTCTTCATCATCATCATCATCATCTTCGGGAGATTTTTCCTTTGGCTCACTGATCTGAAACTGTTTTTGTGGAAAGCTCTATATGGAAATAATTGAAATTGCGTACTGAAGGATATTGAGCTTTGATTTACATAGTCAACCGCTATTAAATAAACTTAAATGTTTTCATATCTCTGACAATCTAGTCATATTTCATGTCTCATGCATATTGCGTATATAAATAGCTGGAACTGTCTCAAATCACAAGATCCAATCTTATTGGCTGGCTTTACAGTCTCTTCCTGTCTGAGTGGGCAGTTCATGGTCAGAATTAATGAATTATTCATTTATTTATTTATTATTTTAAGTATTTTATTTATTTAATTATTTCCAGGTGTCTTGATGCATTTTAGCAATGATGAGCATTTTTTTTTAGGAGCAATTTAGAATTTTTTATTGTAATTTTTATTTATTCATTATTTTTAAAATTATTATTATTTGTTTATTATTGTAATTTTTACTTATTAATTATTTTTAAAATTATTATTTGTTTATTATTGTAATTTTTATTTATTTTATTTTCAGGTGTCTTGACTCATTATTTTTAAAATTAGTATTTGTTTTATTATTATTTTTCATTATTATTTATTTTGCTTATTACTGTTATTTTTATTTAATTAATTTAATGTGTCTTGATGAATTATTATTTAATATTTTGTTTTATTGTTTATTTTGTGTCTTGTTTCCTTATTTATTATTTGTTTATTGTATTTTTATTTATTATTTTCATTCATTTTTGGTTTGTTATTATGTTTATTTATTTATTCTTATTTTCTTTTTTATTTTTGTTTATTACTGTTATTTTTATTTAATTCATTTCAGGTGTCTTGATTCAATTTTTTTTTATTATTCTTTTGTTTTTATTTATTTACCTATTTTTAGGTGTCTTGATGTATTGTTAAAATTATTATTTTTGTTTATTATAATTTTTATTTATTATTGAATTATTTTCAGGTGCCTTGATTCATCATTTTTTAAATTATTATTTTTTATTGTTATTTTTATTTAATATTTAATTATTTTCAGATGTCTTGAATCACTATTTTTTATATTATTATTATTATTATTTAATATTTAATTATTTTCAGATGTCTTGGATCACTATTTTTTATATTATTATTATTATTATTATTTTTTTTTTTTTTTTTTTTTTTTTTAGTATTTAATTATTTCCAGGTGTCTTGACTCATTTTTACAATTATTTTTTTGTTTATTATTATTGTTA
The DNA here is from genome assembly GCA_028476615.1 of Culter alburnus. NCBI lineage: Eukaryota > Metazoa > Chordata > Actinopteri > Cypriniformes > Xenocyprididae > Culter > Culter alburnus. The sequence goes on along the minus strand of JAOTNS010000081.1, from coordinate 587,593 downwards.
TTTTTATTAATGTAATTATTTCCAGGTGTTGATCATCAGTGCTGTGTGTGTGTTGTGTTGCAGTCACGGCTCTGCTGCGGAAGCTGAAGCAACAGTCACGAGAGAGCGTGGAGGACAAGAGACCCCGTCTGCTGAAAGCACTGAAAGAGGTGAGGAAGCACACGTTTCACTGCAGGCCTTCCGAACACACACGATATCCCTGCGTGATGATTGGGGCCTGTGGAGGTTTGAGGGAGACGGATCCCTCTGGGAATGTTCTGCAGACAGGAAATGACCTACAGGACAGAAGACAGTGTCAGTTTTGTGTTGCTCAGGACGCTCTGTAACATCTCAACTCTTCTATGATCTCTTTGTCTCTAGACATACTCCAACAATCTTTGATTTATTTACAGCCTTTTACAGTGCAAAACACTGAATGAAGACCTCATTTTCATCTGCAAACACACATGACGTGCTGACAAAAAAATCCCAAAGCTCATCCTAATTAGACAGCTGACGCTCCTTTACATCAGGGATTCATAATCTGGACATCCTCATGTTTGTCTGACTCCAGATACAGCTCCTGTATTTGTGTACATGCATATTATTTCTCCAGCTCTCACTGTTACTCTGAGTTACATCTGCTGTTTTATTTTCATGTTGTTCTGTAGCTTGGAGATTTTTATCTGGAGCTTCACTGGGATTTCCAGAGCTGGGGTGAGTTGATTTATTTGTGTTTTCAGTCGTTAGAGTCGCTCGTGTCTTTATCGTGAGGCTGTTAGTCGATTCTGTCCGGATGAGCCACAGGACGGAGCTCAGCATGTGTGTGATGGCAGACGGGAGGGATTGTGTATGGTGCTGATGTCATCTATATGGGCGTGGCCTTCATGTCAAACACTGACACTCCCCCTACTGGACAGACACTGTCACTGCGGTCCTGATGAATGAAGCTCAATCTCAGCACTGGAGGCTCTGCAGAACTTGGAGGACATTGAAGATTTATTATATTTTCAGGATAATCAAGAAAATTATTGTTATTGTAGTACATTTCATATATATATATATATATATATTATATGTAAAATGTACATATATTTATTTTTATATATATGAATTATTAATATAATAATAATATATAATAAAAAAATAAAAACATATATAAATAAATTAAATATTTAAAATCTTTACATCAGGCATTTAAATTTAAATGTAGTACAGCAAATAAAAAAATGTACTATTAATATAATGTACAAATATTTCAGTGTTATTTTAGTATCATTAATATACTATTATTATTTTTGTTAATATTTTGAATTATATTTTATTTTTATATTTTCTGGTTTTGTTTTTTTTATATTTATTTTTTATTAATTTATGAGTTTTAGGTCATCATTTAATAGTACATTTATATATATATATATAATATGCACATTTTATTTGTATTTTTACATCCATTAACTATTAACATAATAATATATAATTTAATAAAAATAAAAAATATTTATTAATAAATTAATATAAAAAAAAAAAATATATTATATATATATATATATATATATATATATATCAGGCATTAAATTTAAGTTGAAATACAAAAATGTTACTTTACAAATATTTCGCAGTGTTATTTTAGTATCATTAATATACTATTATAGTTTTTGTTAATATTTTGAATTATATTAATTTTTATATTTTTGTTTTTTGTTTTTTTAAAATATGTTTAGTTTTTATTATGAGTTTTATTTATTTAATACTACATTATATATATATATATATATATATATATATATATATTATATATATATCTCCATTATTATTATTTAATATATATTATAATATTATAAAAATACAAAATATATATCAATATATTAAATATTTAAAATGTATATATCGGGCATTATATTTAAATATAGTACAGCAAATACAAAAATGTACAGTTACTGTAAATTAAAGATGTTATAATTTATTTAATTTTAGTTCATGTTTATTTCAAACATTGAAAATATATTTTTATGGTTTTAGTTTAAATTTTAGTTAACATAATAATCCTGATTCTTCATAATTTCAATAATTTTGTCTTGGAAATGTTCCTGATTCTCACGAAAATAATCTGGGCTTAGAAATATGACCCTGTCGTGTTTAGGATTCACGAGGCTCTCTCTGTCTCCTCTGAAACACTAAACCAATGGATATGACTGAAGTCATGACTCAATGCTCAGTCGAATAACATGTTGAATATGTATTTTGCTGCAGATGTGTGTTAAGTTGTTCGTTTTCTTCTCCTCAGTGCCTTTACTTTCACGGATTTTGCCCTCCGACGCCTGCAAGATCTACAAACAGGGTATCAACATCCGGTACGTTTCCTCTCGGTCTGTCAGGCTCCAGATGAGTCAGTGTGAGATTCAGCGAGTCGAATGAAACCTACTATTAATATGCAGCTCTGCCCACCCACAGCTAATTAATAAGAGTGTATAACAGTCACAGCTGAGCGTTAGTTTGACAGGAAACAGATACAAGTTTCTGTAAACTAAAACTTAACAAACTCTTCACAATCGAAGGTTTTTGTTGACATGTTTCTGTTGTGTCATGACTGCACTGAGTCTGTGTGTTTGTGCTCTAGTTTGGACACTACACTGATCGATTTCACGGATATGAAGTGCCAGCGAGGAGACCTGAGCTTCATCTTCTGCGGTGACGCCGCTCCCTCCGAGTCTTTCGTGGTTCTAGACAACGAGCAGAAGGTTTACCAGCGGATTCATCACGAGGCACGTTCATTACAACTGCTCTCGGTGCGGATATCACGCGTGTTCCTGTGTAACGTGTGTGATGTTTCAGGAGTCCGAGATGGAGACGGAGGAGGAGGTGGACATCCTCATGAGCAGCGACATTTACTCCGCCACCCTCTCCACCAAATCCATCACCTTCTCACGGGCGCAGACGGGTTGGCTCTTCAGAGAGGACAAAACGGTCAGTGTGTCTGCTGCAAAATCAGGGTTATTAGAGTGAACTGAAACTATAACGACCCATAACAAACGTTTTTGTTGCTTGAAATAAAGTCGGCATGAAGGGAAGTTGCGCTCGTATTTTCTTCTCTATTGTGCCGTATATATCCGAGTGAAACTGCTTCTCAAACAAGAACAAATGTTTATTTTGTCTGTGGGGAATTGATTAGGTGGTTGTGGTTTGCTATTGGTGGATCTCATGTGAGTGACAGGTTGCCCCGCCCTCGTCATCAGAGAAGAAAGGGAGTTATTTTGATTCTAGATTACGAGGAACATGGATTTAAAACAATAATGATGTGCACCGATAAATAATTTATAATAAACACTAAAATATTCCATTAAAAAAAAATGTGACACGAGCAAGTGTGCTGTTATACTCGAATATCAGCACAATTGCAAATATCATTTTTTTTTACATAAACAAGAAGTTAATATTGTGAGTTAAATTTTAGACACAATATTATCTGTTTTTGCTCTTTCACCAACAAAAATAGCTCCAAATAAAGCCACAACAGAACCGGCGGTGCATCTCCATCTCTGCACGAATCAATAATTCAACGATCCATTCATAAAGACAGAATCTTGCTCCGTTTCTGAATGATTCGGCTGTTTGAATGAATAAATGGGTGAATTAATGACTCAGTCATTAAAGGGATAGTTCACCCAGAAATTAAAATTATTCCATGATTTACTCACCCTCGAGACATCCTAGATGTATATATGACTATCTTCTTTCAGACGAACACAATCTGGGATATATTTAAAAATATCCTTGCTTTTCCAAGCTTTATAATGGGAGTGAATGGAGGGCATGAGATTTTGAAGGCCAAATAAAGTGCATCTGTTCATCATAAAAATAATCCATACGACTCCAGGGGGTTAATAAAGACCTTCTGAAGTGAAGCGATGGGTTTTTGTAAGAAAAATATCCTTATTTAAAACTTTATTAACTATAATATCTAGCTTCCGGCAGACTGCCGTATGCATTGTTCCTGGCTGAAGAGTGACCTCTGACCTGAAGCATGACGTAATGACAAATGCAGAAGCGCAGAGGATAGAGCAAAACAAAACACCGGTCAAGATTAAGAAGTCTAAAATGAGAATTTTTTTTTTAAAGAGAATTTAAATAAGGATATTTTTCTTACAAAAACGCATCGCTTTGCTTCAGAAGGCCTTTATTAACCCACTGGAGCCGTATGGATTATTTTTTATAATGGATGAATGAACTTTTTTGGGCTTCAAAATCTCACGCCCTCCATTCACTATCATTATAAAGCTTGGAGGACTAAGGATATTTTTAAATATATCTCAGATTGTGTTCGTCTGAAAGAAGATAGTCATAATCACCTAGGATGGCTTGAGGGTGAGTAAATCATGGGATAATTTTCATTTTTGGGTGAACTAACCATTTAAGACAATGACTTGCTGCTGCCTACTAACTCATTTTTAAAGTTCGTTTCATTTAAATTTAATTTTAAATTCAATATTCTAAATATTATTTTAAGCATTAATTTCATCGCATAATTCATGCAGTTGTAATCGCATCTAAATGCATCAAAAAGCTGTTCTTTGCAGTGCATCTAAAAAAATCCCTGTTCTCTCTGGGGCTTTTGATGCCATCTGAAAGCAACTTGTTCCCGCAGGAGCGTGTTGGGAATTTCCTGGCAGATTTCTACATGGTCAACGGTCTGGTTCTGGAGTCCAGGAAGAGACGCGAGCACTTGAGCGAGGAGGACATCCTGAGGAACAAGGCCATCATGGAGAGCTTCAGCAAAGGAGGGAATCTCATCGAGCAGAACTTCGAGGTGACCACTGTGTTCCTCTATCTATCTATCTATCTATCTATTTTATATATATATATATATATATATATATATATATATATATATATATATACAGTGTTTCCCATACATTGACTAGACTGTGGCGCCCCGCCACATTCTAATTTGTCCCGCCACAGTCTCAAAATGAAACGGAATTAGGTTTGTCGCGATATATGAATAACCGTCTGATAATTGCGCTCTTTTATATGGCAAAAGTGGGAGACATAGAGCAAAATAAGTAGACTAGCACCAATTAAGTTTTCGTGCACTATATTCAAAGTCACCTGAAGCCATTCCATAGCTTCATGTGAGGGACAGAAGAAATATAACTTACATCGATAAATTCACGGTCAGAACTCGTCTTCCCTCCGCTACAGCTGCAATCATTCAGCACTCAAACCGCGCGTCGCGTTCGGTAACGACAGTCAGCACGGTAAATCTCTCCAATTGATATATTCCCATTATAATACTTGATATGTAGATAAAGGGCTGTGGATTTGCATAAAATGACTTTATCTTGCTGGAGTTTTTGCTGTTTCTGAAGGATGTCATCATTACTGCTACAGGATGTGTTAGATCGCCAAACAAGGACTATGAATTCGTGTCACACGCACAATAACTGAATTTAAAATGAAAGAACATATGATTATAACTGTTAGATACAGTCAGATCAGATTACACAGGGATTCTCTTTGTACCGTGAACTTTTCAATGCCATTGCGCAGCACAACTGCGCGCTCTGACTCGATATTGCTTCAAGCGCATCATTCTGCACCCGGGTGCGCATTAGCGGTTTTTTGCTGTTGTTTGAAGCGTTTCATATTATCATGGTTTTGCACACTGAAAGATTATTAATAGCCTATTTTTGGTTTTTCGTATTTATATCTTGTTGCCCCCATTAAAAGCTGCACAATACACTTTAAAATAAGCGTCTTTTAATGTTAATTAATATAATTACATATAATTATTTACATATAAATCTAATTTCATAATACAAATAGTAATTTTAAACTTTTATTAACATTTGGATTTATAAAATTACTGTGGCAAAGTTTTAGGCTAGAATATTTTTTGCTGCTGAATATATACTCGCCTAGTTTTCCTTATTTATTTATTGGTCAGCTTATGAATATATTTTTATTCATTTGTTATTTTTTCTCTATAATGAGATGGTGTGTTTAGTGCATTCTGATTGGTTAACAATCAAGATACAGGCTCCACTAATAAATGAATTCAACAAAGGTAAACTCTTTTGCTACATATTTTTAATGGTTTAAATGTGTATTCTACATGTTTGACCACTTATGAACTATCATTTAGCCTACTATAGTTGTGTACATGACTAATGTGCCCTACCATCACCAATAAATAAATTACTTTTAGAGCACAAAATTGTTTACAGAGAACAAAATTTCTTTATTGACCAGTCACGTAATTTTGCTCTCAGAATACACCAGATTTATGCATTTTAAATTTAAAATGTACAAAAATTCCTCGGGGGGGCATGCCCCCGACCCCCCTAGAGGAACCTATCTCCACCCACCACAATCTCACAAAATCCTGTGGGAAACACTGATATATAAAGGGTGCGATTTATATATCAGTGGGGGATAAAAAAAATATCCCTCCCGGGTGATGCTACTCCACAAACCACCAACAGAGCATATAAAATACCAAAAATAAAAATCTTTTTTTAAAACATCACCAAGTAAAACGCTGCAGTTATATAGAACTGTCTCTTTACGCACAACAAACGGGACACTTTTCAGACGTGCATTCAGACTTCCCCTCAGCGCCAGGCGCAAGTCAACGGCGCGGAAAGGTAACGTTAGGTGACGACAAGGGAGCTTCACTTGAACAACAGTGAACTGCGGTCAGATGGGATGTTCTCAGGCTATGTCGGTAAAACTCAGAAAAATTAACATGACTGTCCAATCAGCCGTTATACTGTGCTCGCGGTGCGCACTCAAGAATTGCTCGAGCAAATGTGCCAGCGCGCGCTGCATAATTACTTTTATAGCTTAAATGAAGCGCAAAAGAAACTGCGACAATGACCGTCGTTGTTCTGTTGTAAGTTAAGTCATGAAATTACTAAACATGCGATTAAAGCTGCCTCAAAACTGTGCATGCATGTATTTGTTGACGTGGTTTTAAATTATCCAATTTGTTGGCCTTAAAACGTCTTAAAAATGCACATATGTACACCAGGGAAATCTAAATTTTCTCGGGGGAGCATGCCCCCGTACCCCCCCAACAAACAACATTTTCTGACCTCGGTAATTATGAAACACTGTGTACGGCCCGGCTTATATTCTATCTAATGAAATCTGAGGTAAACATGCATTTCTCCAAATGTGCGCACTTTTGGACTTAAAGTTTGTATGTGTATGCACTGTGATCAAAAATGGGACCAAACGTGATTGAATGTAAAGGTTTGTGTCTCGTTATTCTATTAATAACTACCGATTGATTTTGCATGTCTATCAAATGAAGAATTATAGTGTCATTGTAGGTGCAAATATCTAAGCTATCTAATACTTAAAATCTCAGGTTAAATCAGAAGATTTTTTTGTAAAAATGTTTTTGTAACAGCTGCCAAAAATAGTATATAGCTCACTGTAGTTTTTGACAAATTTTCAAAAAAAAAAAAAAAAACACGCACCCTGTGTGTGTGTGTGTGTGTGTGTATATATATATATATATATATATATATAACATATATATACATATATATACACATATATATATATATAACTATACATTAGTTGTCAAAGTACCGACTTCGGTACTGAAATTTTAAAAATGTGATGCTTTGAGCGCTGTTGAGTGGATTGATTGGCCGTTGTGACTATTGACTATTTACAACATTTTTGAAGCATTGATCATTGAAGCCAATCTCAGACATATCTGATGAGCATGTGAACACATTGGCCAATCAGAGGTGTTTACGAATTCGCTCAAAGCGTCACATTTTTAAAATTTCAGTACTGACTTGGTACCGAAGTTTTGTTATATATATATATATATATATATATATATATATTACAAAACTGAAGTGTAAAAGCACAATTACCCTGTTTAACTCAGGTTTGATGATGCTGTTTTGTTTGAGCCTGTTTATGGCATTGAGCTTTCTGATGATAGTGTGTCGGCTCTGCTCAATTTGTTATCTGTGACCATGTGCATTTCAAAACATCAGTCCTTTAGAATGATGAGCGTGAGTCACTAGCGTCCTCTGCTGGTGACGAACCTCTAGCGCAGCATTAAAGTCTTTGTCCTGAGAACAAGAGACGCTGTTCAAGTGAAGAGTAGATCACTCCTGAGTGCCCTATAGTTTAAACTGCCCATATTATGATCATTAGAATACATTTACATGATTTAAAGTTCAAGAAATGCATAATTTCTGCAGCACCTCTTTACCATAACCACCAGTTTTAACACACTACTAACTAACTCAACCAGGCTCCGCCCCTTTATTCTGCATATGAATGATTTAAATGAGGAATATTGTGACATGTTCGTTCCCGGAAGAAAACTCAAGACTACAATGGAGGCGTTTCAGGGAGTTCAGAAACAACCACTGGAGGGACTTTGAAAAGCTTTTTCATGCTCAAACAGCAAAAAAGCACTTTAAATTTTGTTAAATAATTGCTTCTCTCTCTCTGTCCTCTGATAGCCAATGAGGCGTCAGTCGCTGACCGCTCCATCTCCGAACACTATATCCTGGGAGGAGTACATCACCGCTGAGACGGGAAAGTACGTCAGACCTCCATCACGAGCAAACATGAGTGAAACGCATTGTGAGAGATGTTAATGGAAGCACATGTTCTCTGGTCTCTTCTAGGGCTCCTCATCTGGGCCGAGAGCTCGTGTGCAAAGAGAGCAAGAAGAACTTCAAAGCAACGGTAGCCATGAGTCAAGACTTTCCTCTGGGCATCGAGTCGTAAGTGTCCCGCGTTCATTCCAGAGACTCCAGTCGATGTCCACAGGATGTTTACTGATCAGATCTCTGTTTTACAGGCTGTTAAATGTTTTGGAGGTCATCGCACCCTTCAAGCACTTTAATAAACTCAGAGAATTCGTTCAGATGAAACTCCCACCTGGATTTCCTGTCAAATTAGGTAAACGGACACATTTACCACACATTATCAGTGTTCAGAGACTGAAGCTTGTTCACTGTTAGTTCATGTTAACTAAGAAAGCTTAATGAAATTCCCAACATGCAGCAGCTTCAGTTATTTGGTTTGAATAATTTTATTAGTCGATGTTGAATGCAGTGATGTATTTTGACAAAAACACAAACATGGATAAATCTAAAGGATGGATGAATTGGAATCTTTGAGTTGTTATGCCATTATTACCAGTGGTGGACAGTAACGAAATCGTTTTACTTTGTTACTGTTCTTAAGTAAATATTTCAAGTATCTTTATGGAGTATTTTTACTTTGGGAAACTTTTACTTTTTACATCCCAAAGCATAATATCATACTTTTTACTCCATTTGATAAAAATACATTCCACATTATTTTGTGAACGAACCGATTCTTTCTATTGAACCTGTTGAATTGGTTCATAAATCACACTGAATGATTCATTCACAAATCAGACTCATCCAATCGCAGCTGTTCTTGAGTCAACAACTCAATGATCCGGTCAAAAAGTAAATTACTAATTCCTATTTTAGTATTGATTGTAAATGAAAATCATATTTAAGTCATGACTGTCAGTTATTTGTGAACTAAATCGGCTGTAATAGTGTATAATATTTATAAGAATATATATAATGTTCAAGTAGTTTTGGTTATGAAATAAAAATTTGCTTATTTGCAGATCAATACATATTAAATGTCTACATTAATCTTTCTTATTAGTGCTGAATAATGACTAGTAATGGCTAGAATAAATCAATCGGTGCTTTTCACTTTTAATACTCAAGTACATGAGAAATCAATGAATTTTGTTCTTTACTCAAGTAATATTGAAAATGAGTATTTGTACTTTTACTGCAGTAATATTTTACTAGAGTATCTGTACTTTAATGCTGGCTACACACTTGATGATTTTAAGCCCGATTTTGGGCCCGATTTGATATACCGAATTGAGCTCTCTTTCACGTCTTCTTGCGCTTGAACAGACGCTCAAACAAAATTGTCAACAAAAATGCCCGTCTTGGCAAGTATCCTTCTAAACATAACACAGTTATGTCTTAACTGAATGTAAGCACTTGAGAAATAAAACATTAGACTTGTGTGTATTAGACTTGTGCCCTTATTCGGTAATGCGATAAATCGCGATAATGAATATGCACGATATTGTAATCGTCGGCACTTCAGAATACCGTAAATAATAATTTATTACCAATTATTAATTTTTTATAAGGCAATTAAGAATACTTTACCCATCAATCGTATAAAATGCACAACCGCTGTATTCTGCGTCAAAAGGACACGCACTCAGATGTAACATCCCAACATGCACGAGAAGCACATGGCGGAACGAGTGAAGGAGACGAGCTGAATGAAAGTGCGCGTTCACTCTCTGACAGCAGAGGGCGCTGATGGAACAGCAGCGTGCAGCGGTTACCACGGAAACCGGCAAACAAAGTAACTGCGCTAGTGAAGTTTTTAAAATGCTTCAAACAGCCATTCATTTTTTGTAATCTCAGTGTTGTTCATCACAGCACCAAATACTGATACTTAAAAAAGACTTAAAGGATATTTATTTTCAAACCTAAACTTTTATATTTTAGTCTGGACTACAACATGCCCAATGATTAGAAATGTTCTGATTATTTTTATTGTTCAGTAAAACTTTGAAAACATACAGCTTCATTAGTTAACATGTTAATTCATTATCACTAAACTGAACAAAAAAATACTATAAAGTATTAATTATTATAATTAATGTTAATTCTTAGTTACTATTTAATAACATTACTAAAATCAAAATACTTATTTAATGGACCTGAGATAAAACTAACAATGATCAGTTGTGTTTCTAAACTAACTTAACAAAAAATAACACTTTCTGTAACAAATGTAGCTATGCTCAATCTTAGTTAATGCATTAAATAGAGTAAAGTGTTATCTGTTGTTCTTTATAGCCTAATTCTTTTGCATTTTAATCTGTTTGAAAATTTCAGTCAGAGTTTGTTTTGTTTATTACAAAAAGAGTTCTAAACCTGTTAAACTATGACAAAAATGGTTTTGCAACTTATTTTAATATCGTGATAATACCGTATACCGTGATAAAGCTTCATCATTAATCGCAACATGAAAATTTGATACCGTCACATGCCTAGTGTGTATCAGTATATTGGATCTGTGCATTAGCTCTTAAAGTGACAGCAGCCTAATATTCCTGCTGCTTTCTGTGTTTTTATTGTTAATCAAACAACAAGAACAATCACTCATTGCTCTTGACTGAATAACTTTAATAAGGTTTAATCAAAGTTTCATCACGATTCGGTGCATACAGTCAGTCACAGGCGATTTACACTCCAATCCAGAAGGGGGCGTGCGTGGTAATGCAACAGGAAAAAGTGCAGAAGAAGGACAGACGATTTACGCATAGATACGTGTAATCTCTCAATTAGTGTTTCAACCGCAGAAAGACATCAATAAATCAGCTTGAGAACAATCTCTCACGTAGCATTACATTCACCTCAGGCAAGTCATTTAGTGTCCACAGCATGTTAGTTCACTAGAGCAATTTCACTAAAATGCACTATATTAGCTTATATATTTACTTTACCTGTTAGTAATGTCTTAATTATTTAACATACGTTTAGATGAATTTGTGTGATTTAATGTGTGATTCCCATTCGCAGACATCCCCGTTTTCCCCACCATCACCGCCACCGTGACCTTTCAGGAGTTCCGTTACGACGAGTTCGACGAGTCCATTTTTACGATTCCCAGCGACTACAAAGAGGATCCCAGCCGCTTCCCAGACCTCTGAGCTGCTCTGTATCCCACTTTTTCCCCCGTTGTTCCCGTCTCCATCTCCTCCCATCCAGACCGACATCTCCCTCCGGTTACTTCTGAGACGTTTGCAGATGGAGACGTAGAAAACACTTGTAATATGGACACAAAAGGGATCGTGCTGAAGGGAAGTGATCAACACTGCTGACTCCTGGTACGCAGCTGCACTACATGATAAAACACGAGTTCTACACAACCAGACGAGGAATCGCAGATGTGTGGAGCTCAGGACAGTACGATACGCTAGAAACACAGCGTCAGAGTCACTTCACATCACCTCTGTAACTGGCAGGAAATATGGCATTATAAATTATTACATAAGCAGCGTTTTCATATATATCTTTGTACAACTGTTACAAACTTGTATACTTCACTTAAAGGAAACGTGTATATTTAGGAAAGAAGCGGGAGGCGTGTGTATATGATTTGAATTGTACGAAATCTGTCACAGAATACAATGTATATGTCATTTCTACAGATAAGAGAAGACTTTCTTTGTGCAACTTGTAAATACCAGTTCTTTTGCTTGTCCTTTGTGTTTCTGTTGCATTATGGGAAATGGGCTGCGTCACTTTCTTCTTCACTGTGTTCAGGTGGTTTTGTTGCTTTCTCACATCCTAATAACTAGTGTTTTTGAACTGGGACGATCGTACAGGGCCGGATGTATATGTAGCAGAAACGTTTCGATGGACGGGAACTTTCAGCTGCTGCAGCCCGTCGGTTTTGGTTCACTTTTTCACCTTGATAGATGGATGTAAATAATTCAAATTTAAAAATGTTTTCCAATGTAGTATAATTGACATGTATAACTGACAAATATGTTTATTATTGAGATGTTAGTGTGAAATGTTTCCAGAGACGTTAGGTGATATGGCAACGACATCTTACTCGAGTGTTTTATATGTTTTTGCTGTGTGCCGAGGGAAAAGGAGCTCCCGTCAAATTTGCACCAGCAATATCCAGTTGGAAAAAAAAAATATTTTTATGTTTCTTGTGTTTTCGTTTTTTTTCCTCCTCAGAATGGAAACGAGCTGCAACACTTCCATGACCCACTACTGGCTAGTGTGGAAAACTCTTGTGTTTTGCTATATTCCTTTTTATTTTTAATACCAGCTTCTTTTCCTGTGTTTGTTTTCGTTGTTTTTAGATTTGCTTTATGCCTTCAGTACTTCAATTCTCTCCCAAATGCATCAAACTCCTTGATGTACAGCAGGAACCTTGTATGAACCTGCTGCACTTTTACATGACAAATTGTAATTAATAAAATGTCCACGTATCAATCTCTTGTGAGGATTTGTTTTGGTCAAACTCTTTTATTAGCAAGATATTGTTGCCTTACAAAAAATACTATATTGTTTTTAAAGCATACTATAGTAAAGTGTAGTATACTGTATATACAGGGTTGGGGAGTAACGAAATACATGTAACTTAGTTACGTATTTCATTACAGTTACATTTTAAATGGGTGGTAATCAAATTACAGTTACATCTGAAAAGTATTTTAGATTACCAAAGTGATTACTTTTAATTTTAATGTCATTTAAACATTAATGTAAACAGCAATTGGTGATTCTCCGACTCTGACAGTCTGCAAAAGCATCCTAAGCTATAGTTCTGCTTAAAAGTATGTGAATATGTAACATTTTAATCATTTTAACAAAATAAGAGGGATCATAAAAATTGCATTTTATTTTTATTTAGTCCTGTCCTGAATAAGCTATTTCACATAATAGATGTTTACATACACTCCACAAGACAAAATAACTGAATTTTTTAAAAATTGCCCCATTCAAAAATTTACATACTCTTGAATCTTAACTCTCCTGTCATTACTGGATGACCCACGACTGTTTTCATGTTTTGCGATAGTTGTTTGTGAGTCCCTTGTAATTGTAAAAAAGGTAATTGCAACTTTTTATCTCACAATTCTGACTTTTTTTCTCAAAATTGTGATAAACTCACAATTGCAAGTTAAACTCACAGTTGCAAGTTATAAAGTCAGAATTGCATGATTAAAAATGTGCAATTCCTACTTATTTCTCACAATTGTGAGTTTAAATCTCACAAATATGACATTAATATATGACAAATAATATGACAAATCTCACAATTATGACTTTTTTTCTCAAAATTGATTTTATATATCAGAATTCTGACTTTTCTCAATATTGTGAGTTTATATCTCACAATTCTGACTTTACAACTTACGACTGCAACTTTATATCACACAATTCTGATAAAAAAGTCAGAATTGTGAGATAAAAATTCACAATTGCCTTGTTTTTATGTTACATATTTATTAGTATTCCAAAGTATTCTAAAGTATTTCGATTAAGTTACAAAACTTGGGTAATCTAACGAAATACGTTACAAATTACTTTTTAAAGCATGTATTTTGTAATCTGTAGTGAAATACATTTTAATAGTAACCTACCCAGCCCTGTGTATATACAGTATTATAGTAATTACAACACTTTAATGAATGCTACAGCATACTGAAGTATTAACTATAGTGAACTGATAAACTGTTATACTGTAGTATACTTTAGTTTTTACTACAGTAAACTGTATTGTATAATATACCCTATAGTTGTAGAAAACTTAGTACAGTTTTGGGTAATTTGTTTATATTACCACAGCAACTATAGAATTACCACAACAAATTAATTCAAGTACTTTATAGTATGGTTCATAAACACTATAAAATACTATAGTATTTTTTTCGGGTCAAACTAATGGATGTTTTCTGTGAAATAAATGTACTCAAATCTAAAGTATGGGTAGTAGCCTATCATATTGTTACTCAATTAAAATTTACTGGAATGAATTTAAAATATCCACATTTAATTGTTCTTAAAGTACATTTTAGTTTTAGAAATTAGCTGATGAAATATTAACTGATTAGCAACCTGTTAATAACAAAATTCTTGTCCTGTCTTTAGTTTTAGAAACTATTTTCAGCGGCTTGCTGGAATGCATGATTCTGATTGGTCGATTGTGGCGTTCAGCGGGAAATTATGCCAACGAACGACGTAAATTTCGTTTCGTTCGACTCATACGCGCAGCTGGCGCCTTGGAAGACTTAAGTATTAATATTACTTTAATATTTTGCAGTGCTGATTGTTATGTATATTGTAATGGACTATTTTAGCTAAAGCTGTAAGGTCTGTTAGCTTTGATGATTGTTAAATTCGTTTAAATACTGATAACGTCGAGTTTTTGCATTTGACTAAACCAGTTTTGTGTTATTACTCTAATATAATCAATGTGTGAAAAGTCTCCTCAGAATTTCGCGCCATTTGTCCGCGCGCAGGCGAGCGCGTAAAAACGGACACGTTAATATTTGAATCCAGTTACCGAAAAAATGTCATTAAATGATAAAGACTTGTTAATCTTGACATGACAAATTTAAAACAGTGACACAAGACCTACAAAAACATTTTGGATGCAACGGGAATCTAAGGTATATTACTGTATGCTGTATAATTTCTTCTTAAAGGGTTAGTTCACCCCAAAATTAAATTTCTGTCATTTGTCCCTCATGTTGTTCTAAGACTTTAGTTCATCTTCGGAACACAAATGAATATCTTTTTGATGACAGAATATAGAATTCTCTTCAGAAAATTTGGACTAAACCCACTAGATTCATATGGATGTTTTCCGATCTATATTAAGTTTTTGAAGCGTCAAAGTTTCAGTTGCAAAGGCAGTCTATGGAAGGAAATCTGACAGCAAAAAGATCTTAAAGGGTTAGTTCACCCAAAAATGAAAATGTTATTCACCCTCATGTCGTTCCACACCCGTAAGTCCTTCATTAATCTTCAGAACACAAATTAAGATATTTTTTGTTGAAATCCGATGGCTCCATGAGGCCTGCATATCCACAATGACATTTCCTCTCTCAAAATCCATTAATGTACTAAAAACAATTTTAAATCAGTTCATGTGAGTACAGTGGTTCAATATCAATATTATAAAGTGAGGAGATATTTTTGGTGCACCCAAAAAAAAAAAAAAAAAAAAAAAAAAAGATGACTTAGTGATGGCCGATTTCATAACGCTCCGAAGCTTCCTGAAGCAGTGTTTTGAAATCGGCCATCACTAAATAAGTCTTTTTTTGTGCACCAAAAATATTCTCGTCGCTTTATAATTAATATTGAACCACTGTACTCACATGAACTGATTTAAATATGTTTTTAGTACATTAATGGATGTAACAAAGGTCTTATGGGTGTGGAAGGACATGAGGGTGAGTAATTAATGACATTATTTTCATTTTGAGGTGAACTAACCCTTTAACAGGCCTAGCAATTGACAAATAGGAGCCAAGAATTTTATATGAAGTTTTATTTTCAATTTTTGTAACATTGCAAACCGTACAGATAAATCATGTTCTTAGCAAACTACAGTCTATGATGACGGTGTGTTCACTACAGATAAACACATTGCAGCAGATACAGCTGGACTGGTGAATGACCTGCTAGAGAAAGTAATCCAGTTTACGTGAAGTTTCACAAACGTTCTGCAACTTTAAAAAGACAAACAACTTCCACCTAACTCAGGCTAACTATAAAAAAACCCCAAATGCATTATTAAAAGAAAAAAGAAAAAAAAAAAAAACACTGCTTGACAACGTTATCCAAGCACTTTTAATTAGAGGGTATTTGCTTTAAATAGAAACTGCAAACAGACATAGCGAATGGTTGTATTTTTCAGGGAGAAATTGACTTTCTACACTAAATATACAGTATAACACCGTTCCACATCAGCCATGAGGAAAGAATAGCTCTAAAATCGGAGAACATTTTAAGACGAGCATGTACCAGTAAATACAGCAGATTCTGAGGATGCAGAGTTTTGTTTTATAAAAAAAAACAACAAAAAGGAATGAGCGAGTTCAGAGAGGAAAGTTTTCAGACTGATCTAGGACGAGCTTTCCTCCATCTAAACTCTATTTAACAATACATCTCAAACACTGATCAGTGGGAAAGGGCTGTTTCAGTCGCTCATGTCCATGTCTTCGTCTCGCTGGTCTTCACTGTTTCCATCCGACTCGCCACGACCAGCGTCATCTGCACTGTCCGCTTGAGGCTCTTTGGCCTGCGGCGATGAGGCAGCGTCAGAGTTCCTCTCTCGCTCTTCCTCATGCTCGCTGTCATAGCCCTGCTCTTCCTCATCGTAGTCCCTGGTCACCTGCAGGATACAGAATTCAGGAGCAGTTTTAAAGGTGCAGTGTGTAATATTGACAGCTAGTGGTTGAAATGGGTAATACAGTCCAAATTCAAAATGTTGGAGACTTGTTTTGTTTCCCCACCCAAACTTCCGCCCAGACATCTGCATCAAGATCAGATCACCTATTTGTTTTATTATCTATTGTTTATTATATTTTTCTTTTCCACCTTCCTTTTTCATTTGGCTTAACATTTGGCAAAGAGAAATTTACATTTATTTGAATGTTTATTAATGTACGATGTTCGTTTTCAAATAAATTACTAGTGATAACTAGGTCAAAACAACATCGTAATTGATGCATTTTAAATATATAAATTATACACAATTTAAAATTCTACCTGTAAAATAATATTCTGTTTCTAAAGCATTAATATATTTGAAACAGCAAATTCAGTAATATGCCAATAGAAACAACTCTAAAATGTCAGAAACGGTCCTGCCGTTTTAAATCAAGTTGAACTAACGTTACAGGAGATCAATTGCTGTTGACAGTACTTTATAATTTATTAGAGTAGGCTATCATTAGTTTTGTCCAGCTAATTTTTATTTTATAGGCCCCCATAAAAAAAAAATTATTTGTAGGCTAACTGCCAGATATCGATCACCTGGTTTTTCCCGTCATGGCTAACGTTAGGCGCGTTATCTTAAAAGCTAATAACATTTATTAATTAGCTTATAAAGCCCACATTTAATGTTACCGAAAAAAGCTCAGTGATCCATCAGATCCTTTAGGTTGGTTAGTACGGTTTACTGCTGAACAACTCTTTTGTCTGTGTAAAATAACACAAATCAAAAATTAATAGTTATATATCTTCAATCTCCTCTCGAAGCTCTGACAGTTCTCAGAGAAGCTGTCAATCACAACTGTCAATCATGACGACACGCCCCGTTTCTATAGCATCAAATTACTAACTAAAATCAAACTTATCACAAAAACAAACAATTGAGCATATATCAGCGTGATAACTACCTTAAATGACCAAAGCCATCTTTCGGAAAATTTTATTGGAAGTGTAATTTATTTTTTTATTTTGACTCAAGTCCTGTTCGTTTGCATGGAGAGTGCAGGGTTTATGACTTGTACTGCATCCAGCCACCAGGGGGCGATCAAAGAGCAGCTTCACTTTTCAGGATATGAGGCATACCCGCACACAACAGGAGTAAGCGCAATGAGCATTGCACTGTCAACGCATTTTCAATATTTATCTGCATTTTAATATGCCTTTTAAAGATGGATGCCGAGGCTTTTGTGTCGAGTAGAATCTGCAAACTCTGACCCAGTTTGTTTGCTGGCTTCCATGGCTGCAATGCACCATTTTCCACCAACTGGCAACCCGGGGTGTTGAAATACTATTGGGTAAATTGACAGTGGGCGGGATCACACAGACATTTCCAACACGAAATGCAAATTTAAGTAGCATAACTGGCTGTTGATTGTTTTTGAGAGAAAAAAAAAGTATGTGAACTTAGCATGTTTGCAAAGTGGTGGAACTACGATGTCAGTTAGCATCACGCGCATTCCCTTGAAAAAACCCAATAGGATTTTTCCATAGGCTTTTGGATTATAAAGTTTATGATTCTTACATGTTTTGCCCATCAAGAAAATTCACAGATGAACACAACTTATGAATTTAAGCCTAAATGCAGTTGCCAGAAGCAAAAAGCTAAAGGTAGGCCATGGTCGCACAATTTAAACGTCACCACCACTAAGCTTCCGACAAGTCTATCAGTCTTTATCTAAAAACATTTTCCCTGAAAGTTTGAATTAGAATAGTTTGTAAGAGCGCAGTTATAAGCATAACTAGGCTGTAAAAGCGGACTGAGCTTACCTGTTCGGCGTGATGTTTAGTGTCGCCGACTGCCTCTGTAGTCTGATTTAGCCACTTGTTAGCAACCGTCATTTTCAAGACATGTAACAGCTTAAAGAAATCACGGGTAGGTTAATACTGATGTATTTTATGTCGTAGAATAAAACGTGAAAGTATCTTGAGCTTGTGTTAACCACGGACCTTATTTTAGCCATTTAACCAAAAACCACTTTGGGGCGATGGAACCGCAAGTGCTAAAATGCTAACTTCGCTTTCGGGTTTTGGCCTACAAAAATGCATCATAGTTCCACCACTCTATTAAAATACAAACAGCACCTTTAATGAATTATTCATTGTCAGTATGGCTATAAAGATCACACAAAATGATACTCAAAATCGTTTTAACATGAAATATAACACAGATGAGGTTATAACTGTCATACTATGTTGTTGCTCAAGCTGTGGCGTCGCAGATATATAAACTAAAACAGAATCCAATCATAGTTGATTAACATAATAAAGATACGTTTCATTGAGTCGCGTCTGGTTAGGACACAGTGTAAAGTGCTAGTTGACTGGTTCGTAAACGCAAGACAGTCGTACCTTCACATCTCCCTTCTCGCTGTCAGACTTTCGGTCTCGGTCCTTGTCTTTGTCTTTGCTCTTCTTACTGGTGGAACGTTCCCTTTTTTCCCGATTTCTTTCCCGATCGTCTTTTCTGTCTCTGTCACGGTCTCTCTCGCGGTCTTTATCCTTCTTTTTCTCTTTCTTGTGTCTGAAAAAGAAACAACATGCAGTTTTTTGTGTTAAAGCAGGCCTGAGGAAGGGGACGTGATTGTGTAGGAGCGTGTGCATTACCTGCGAGGAGACGGGGAGCGGGACAGTTTTCTCTTGGGAGATCGAGACTTCTTTGGGGATCGAGACATGCTGCGACTTCTCCTGTGCCGTTTGCTGGAGAAAGAAACATTTGCTGGATCAAGAGGAGCTTTGATCTGATACACAATTATTTAAACCACAATTATTTAGGAGGCGTTTTATCGACACCGATTTTTTAAATATTAAAAATTTTTTTTTTTTTTGCATTTTAGTCATTCACAAACTTTTGAAAACGAGTTTTAAAGATCAAGTTGTTCAAAATGATACTATTATCGTCTCAGTATAAACTACAAAAACACGAATTTGTGAAAACTCGTATTACATGTTCAATTTATAGGCACGTAGAGTTTCTTTACAAAATGACAGCGCCTACTACTGGCCTGGCAGCAGAATGCAGCATTTTTAATCATTTTTGTAGATCTGTGTGAACAGAGATTGTTTTGATAACGGTGTCGCCTATATGTGAAAAACGCAAAAGGAAAAACTTTTGTTTTTAGTATACCATTGTCATGTAAACATACCCTGAGTTTCACATTTAATCATTTTACTTTATAAGATGTACTTTTGAAAAATAGAACTGAAGCACTATTTCTAGTCATCATGGCAATTTTGGATAAATAAAATCAAAACTAGGGGTGCACAATTAAATCGCAACACAGACTAGTGTCTGAATATTAAAGTGCAAGTAACTCAAAAGGTCATCATTAAACCCGTCAAAATAAAAGACAATTGAGAGAAATATATTACTATTGTACAGCAGAATATACTTAATAAAATTATTAAAATGTTATTGCAAAAAAATAAATTGTTAAATTTCCATTTGATTACATTTTAAAAGATTTGTTAAATTGTTAAAGTTTTATTCCTTCATTTGATTACCACCGTTTTATATCTTGGTTAAAAACAGGCAACATTTTCTGAAAAACATTTCATAAGGCGTTATTAGTGTAGAAATAGATAGTTAAAGATTTATGAATTTAATTAGACATGCTTGTCTGATTATTAATTTTAACCATTAAAACAGAAATTGAAAAAACATTTCATATGACCAAAAAAAAATGCAATTTTTGTTAAACTGTTTCACACGTTTCACTACTTTAATTAGACATGCTTTTTGATTACTAAAATTTAATATAACAATTAAAACAGAATTTGAAAAACAAAAACAAGACTTCACACTCACCGGCTGGTACTGCGGGACCGTCTGGCGCTGCTGTAGCTTTTCGGTGGAGTTTTTGAACGTTTTCTGTTCTTTTCATCCTTCCTCCGATCTCTACATTCGAAACAAAACACAAACATCTTTTAAAGGAAATAGACCACTGCTATTGCACAAATAACCCTGAGAAACCAGGAGCACAACTGACATGGTTTCATCTGATAACTTACCTGGACCTGGAGCGTCTGCTGCGATCCCTGGAATGAGACCTCCTCCTCCTGGGGCTCTTTGACCTCCCTCCTGCTCCTGGAGCGAGACCTCCGTCTGGAATGACTCTTAGAGCGCCTGCGGTCACAACACATCCAAATCAGCCCAGGATATGAATTTCAGCTCAAATTTTGATGATTAAGGCATCTCCACAAACCTGTGTCTGGAGCGGGACCTGGACCTCCTGCGTCTGGATCTTGACCTGGATCTTGAACGCTTCCGTTTATCATCCTTTTTACCTGAAGAAGCAAACGCTTTATCACAGTGCCCTCTCATTTAATACTAAAATAACACTGATTTGATCTAGAGTGTCTGTCCGGGTGCATCACTCACTTCCAGGCTCGATTGCGGCGGAGATCAGTGATTGTGCCTCTCTCACTCTCTTCATGGCTTCTTCAATCTCTTTATTAGAGGCGTCCGCCTTCAGTCCAGGGGTCAGATTCAGCCCAGCGGCGAGAGGGTTCAGCCTGCAATCACAGCAAATTACTGATGAGAACACACTGAACTCAGACAAGTAGAGCCTTATGATCTCTGCATATGGACTAGTGTCTGTGAATATTAAAGACTGCATGTTGTGTGTCTCAGTTTGCTCTACTACACAAACTCATGTGTGATGCTCGTCTGCATCTCACTATATGAAGACTAGGGCTTTGACAATGCATCGATTCTCAAATTGCGATGCAATGATTCTGGATTTGTCCTGATTTTTCACAGTTTTTAACAGCAGATGGCGCTCTAGGCTAGATTAAATATACTTGCACCTCGGCTCAGGATACTTTTATGATGCGAAATTAATGTAAACAGCCCACTGCAAACCCCCTTTGTAATTCGCTTCAACCTATTTGAACCTTATGAATGATTATTTTAGGTTGAAGTGGTGCGTGCAAAGTAACTGGAAGCAAGCAGAGTACGGGTGTTTCTAAGCATGTACAAAGCATGGATTAGAGAAAGAGTCAAAAGATAGAATTCAGCCAATAAAATTAAAAAAGGCGAATTTTAAAATTGAGAAAAATAATTAAAGTCGAGATTGAAGAAAAATTAAAATATCAAGTTAAATTTTTGAATCGTTTCAGAATACTCGTAATTTAATGAGTTTTTCCGATTTTTTTTTCTAGACTTTTTTCTCGAAATTTAACGACATTTTTCTCGTAATTTAACGAATTTTTCTCGTAATTTAACGATTTCTCTTATTCTCAATTTATCTCGATTTCTAAAATTTAACGAATTTTTTTCTTAATTTAACGACGTTTTTCTCGTAATTTAATGACTTTATTCTCAACATTTATCTCGATTTTTCTCAAAATTTAACGAGTTTTTCTTGTAATTTAGTTTATTCTCAAATTTTATCTCGACTTTTTTCTCGAAATTTAACAACTTTAATCTCGAGATGGTTTTATTTTTTTATTATTGCTTGGCCCTAATCCTTCGTAATGTTGTCCCAGCCCTAATGAACACATGAACTTTATCTCCAGAGCTGCTCTGAGAATCACTTCATCAGCATTTCACCATTTAATCTGAGAAAACTATCATACACAAACTCACAGCTCTTCACTACAAAAATAAATAAGTTACTACAAAATAAAAGTGTGATTTAACTTGAAGTACAGTAGAAATTACTCCCCAATAAGTAGTAGCAATATTAACTTTGTTTTAATTTTAATTTTAACAGTTAACCTTTGTTGCACAGCATTTTGTTTGCCAAAAAATAAAATGGTTACATTTGATTTCATTTTAAAAGATTAAATTGTTAATTATTTTATATATGTAATTACAACTTCTTTTGATAATAAATTTGTATTAAATTATAATCCCCCCCAAAAATTTAAACGACAACACTGAATTTGACAAAATACATTTCATATGGCCCTATTATTGTAAACATAAAAAAAAAAATAATAATAATATTCATAATTTTAATTAATTAGACATGGTTTTGATTCCTAAATGTTAACTAAACCATTCAAATTTAATCCAGAAAAACCAATGAAAAAAAGTTTGGTAAAAAATAAATAAATAAAGCATTTCATAGGGCCCTAATACCCTGTTCACAATAATCAGCCCAATTTTGGCAATCGGCGTCGAGTGACAACTGGTCTCGGGACGCAAGAATCAATTGTTTTCTCTCGTATAGAGTCATAGTGGACAACAAC
This sequence comes from Culter alburnus, assembly GCA_028476615.1. Taxonomy (NCBI): domain Eukaryota; kingdom Metazoa; phylum Chordata; class Actinopteri; order Cypriniformes; family Xenocyprididae; genus Culter; species Culter alburnus. Next base: position 564,317 of record JAOTNS010000081.1, on the reverse strand, counting down.
CAGAGCCGCGTCCGTGATGCCTCACGACATCCTGACAGAAAGACTAGCGTGTTTCATTTTTTTCAGTCCTCCATAATGGGTTCCGGCACATTTGTGGCATTGACAAACGTGGCGTAAGCTCTTCTGTACACAGCTTTCAAACATGGCGAAACGAAAGGTATTGGATGAATTAAGCAATAGGAGGAAAGGCAACAATACTCCTGCCTTTATGATATTTCCTCAAGGGATGAACACCACAAAGTGAAAAAAGATGGCGAACGATAGCGGAGGAGCATCAGCAACACGGTAAGTACTGGAATTAGCATCAAGCTGGCAAATAATTCATTATATTCTCCTTTACCGCTTCACTAGCCATTGTTTTTTTATGCTCTTGTTTTCAGAAATCAGATGCTTGTTCTCAATGACATCATGCACATTGTTAAAGACGGCAAGCGATGACTGGTCAGGAAGCAAAGTAAAAAAAAAAAAAAAAACGCATATTCTGACATTGTAACAATTGTAACAGATAAAAATATTGTGCAGTCTGATCCTGGTGTAAAAATGTAATTGTTAAAGGATTAGTTCACTTTCAAATTAAAATATCCTGATAATTTACTCACCCCGGCAGTGTAGACACTGCTAAGTATATTACTGTCATATACAATATGCTAGTGCAAGTATATAACAATTAGTTCAAACTTTGACCTGTGGAGGGCAGTAATACACTTAGCAGTGTCTACACTGCTGGAATTCAAATAGAGAAGAAGAAGAAGAGAGCTAGTTCAAGATGAGCATTTATGATTAAAACATATAATTTTTTATTTATTTTAGAAAATGGCTGATGGTTTCTCTAGATAAGACTCTTATTTCTCGTCTGGGATCATGTAGAGCTCTTTGAAGCTGCACTGAAACTGTAATTTTGACCTTCAACTGTTTGGAGTCCATTGAAGTCCACTATATGGAGAAAAATCCTGGAATGTTTTCATCAAAAAGGAGGACATGAACATCTTGGATGACATGGGGGTGAGTAAATTATCAGGAAATTTTAATTTGAAAGTGAACTAATCCTTTAAACTGCACAATTTTCACAGCCCTAAATGAGCAGACGACGATATCGATGGACTTACTTGGGGTCTATGGATGCCATGAGCTTCATGAGCTGCTCAGCTGACAAAGTCTAAGAAGAAAAACACGATTAGTGAAACAGTGAATTAGATCTGGTGTACAAAACCTTCTGCTCAAGGTCTGGAACAGGGCTAGTGTTGAAAAAGTCAAACCTGAGGGTTTATATTGGGCGCTGCCATTGCCAGAGCTGCCATGGGGGCCAAGTTAGGCCCTCCTAGACCTCCAAGAGGAACACCACCAATCTGACAACAGACAAAACATCAACATCATTATAGTCCAAAGAGGGCGAGCGTCTCTTATTACAGTGATTGACACTCACAGATGGGACGGGGTTGGGCGTCGGGAGGAGCCCGCCTCCTGGCAGCAATCCTGCGACGGCATTGGCTGGAGCGAGCAGCGATAGAGCCTTGGACTCGTCAGGAATCACTCCTGCAGGACAGAAACGCCACAGTTAAACCACGCCATGGTTCTCGCACCACACACAAACAGACCCCAAAGTGAAACTTTCTTTTTTTTTTTTTGCAAGTCTATATTTGCACTTACATCAGTACTCGCTTTGTCAGAGGAAGCTAACACATGAGGTCCCTTAACAAAAGCATGAAGTGCACAATACTACAAGAAAAGGAAATGACACTAGACACACTGCCAAGATGTTATCACCTGAACTTGATTTTTTAAGTCATGAACCAAATGTAAGCAAGCACAGCCGGATCTCCACTGGGATGTGCTCTCAAGTTTCATAAGTTGTATAATGAACAAGCGATTCAGGTCGGCTGCTTCGCTATAAAGCACACAGAGACATCAAGATAGACAAAACAGAGTTTATGATTTGGGTGTCAGCATCAAATGACAGTTTATTAATCCACTGATGGTGTGACTTACCATAACTAAATGCAAATAACACTTGTTTAGGGGGCTTTTGCTGGTGTTTGAGAGCTAAAACTGCCTTTACCTTTGGAAGCACATCTAAACTGAGTGTGTGTGTGCTGGATTGAGACACAAACTTGATAAAAAGAGAGAAGAAAGGACACCTTCCAGCAAAAGCCCAGTTTAAACTCAACTAGAGACTGTGTGTCAAATGCTGAAGGAAAAAATAACTAGAATTAAATGACAAATGAATGTCTGGTGAGTGCATGGAGTCCATTGGGTGAGCGCCTCTGAAATTAATATTTCACTCCAAACAACACAATCATCACTGACACACACACACCAGAGAGAGAGAGGAGAGAGAGAGAGAGAGATAATATGAGAAACAGGACAAGCTGCAGAAGACAAAACTGTTGGGTGGCATTTTCTGCTGGGCCTGGTTTACAGGACTTGCAGAACCAGGGAAAAGAACTGGAAAACACAACAACAAAAAACAGAAACGACCGTTAAAAAGCGTCTCAGGCCTTTTTCAGTCATGTGGAGAGGAACAAAAGAACATTCTCAGACTGTTTCTTACTCAAAAAGGGAGGTTGGACAAATATCACATACGCCCTGAGTTTAGCTATCATTATATCTGATAGTTAGTGCATATATGTGTGCAAAACACTCATGCAGAAATGCGCTACATCTCGTCTTACCGTAGATTATCTCGTGTCTGATTAGCATGCAGTTCAATCAGAAATGTGGAAACCAACAAGGATTTGAGCCTAAACATTTGTGCTTTGCATGAATAGACGGATCGATCTTTGTCTGTGAACTCGAGTGAATTCAGTTGGAGACACAAGAGAGAGGATTATAGTTTACAGCAGGGAAACACGTGGGCTGGCCGCTTTTATTTTTCTACAGGGCAGCAGAGGGTCACACTCAGACATCTGCCGGCTCTGCAATTGCCTTGTTCACTATAAAAATCACACACACAAATGACAAAGAGAAAAGTTTAACAAAAAAAAAAAAAAAATAATGAAACTAAACTGCAAAGGCAATGAGTTAAACATGAGCTCCTGCCATTCAGGGATTCATTCCCAAGCATCTCATTGATATAATATACAATCATACTGATGTAACTGTAAGTCTACAATCAGGATTGAGCGACGGCCGCTGGGGATTCACTGCGCTAATGCCGCCGTCATCTACACTGCGAAGGGATCGATCACGTGTCTGAATAGAAATATGAACGGCACAAACCTTCTGCGAAGGGGACGACGATCAGCGCTCTGTCCACGAAGACCGTGTTGGTCAGGTGCTGGGAAACTCCGACCGATTCCGGCTCGTGGAACTTTACAAAACATACACGTGAAGTCACAGGCAAGGGAGAATCACTGAAAGAAAATATAGATGCTTTTGCAAGATGTACAGTACACGCACTGATCACACACACCTCCTGCAGTTTCAAACACTGCAGTCAAATATTCATCATGTTTGGCTTGATTCGAGCAAATCAACAGATGCGGCTCATCTACGGCATGTCATAAAGATCCAAGATCCGGCTCAGTTTTAGATCTGCCAGCTTCAGAGCAGATCCACCAGCGTCCTACCTTCGCTGCAGATATGATGACGCCAGATGTTTTTCGTTGGGTGAAAAACAACAAAAGCACAGAACAGAAGTTAGCTACTGGAGGGAGAACCCTACATACTGCCTGCCTGAGCAGTGAAATCAACATTGACTGCATTTACTGAGTCGCGTGTGCTGGCTAGTCAGGCCTGGAAATGTAGTTCTATGCCTAAAAACAAGCTGCGGGCAAAACCAGCGCTGCGTCCGAAATCGAATACTTCTCTACTATGTAGTACGCCGAAAGAGTGGTATGTCCGAATAAAAAGTGTGCGAAAAACAGAACGTTGAAATAGTATATCCGAATAAATAGTATGCGAAAAACAGTACGGCGAAAGAATAGTATGTCCAAATAAAATGTAAAAAAAAAAAAAAAAAAAAAAAAAAAAAAACGGCAAACTACTACGCCCGGGAATAGTATGCGAAAAATAGTACGCCAAAAGAATAGTATGTCCGAATAAATAGTATGCGAAAAACAGTACATTGAAATAGTATATCTGAATAAACAGTATGCGAAAAACAGTACGGGAAAGAATTCCGAATAAATAGTACGTAAAAAAACAATTACGGCAAAATACTATGTCCGAAAAAAAAAAAATAGTATGCGAAAAACAGTACGCCAAGAGTAGTGTGTCCAAATAATAGTATGCGAAAAACAGTACGCCAAGAGTAGTGTGTCCAAATAATAGTATGCAAAAAACAATATGGCGAAATAGTATGTCCAAAACAGTACATTGAAATAGTAAATCCGAGTAAATAGTATGCAAAAAACAGTATGCCATAGAGTAGTATATCCAAATAATAGTATGCAAAAAACAATATGGCAAAATAGTATGTCCGAAACAGTACGTTGAAATAGTAAATCCGAATAATAGTATCCGAAAAAAAAAAGTATGCTAAAACACATGCTGAAAGGGTATGTCAGAATAGTATGCGAAAAACAGTACACCAAAGGAATAGTATGTTCAAATAAATAATATGCAAAAAACAGTACGCCGGAAGAGTAGTATATCTGAATAATTGTATGCGAAAAACATAAGCTGAAAGGGTAGTATATCCGAATAATAGTATGCGAAAAACAATACGGCAAAGTATGTCCAAAAATAAATAAATACATTTAAAAAAAAAAAAAATATATATATATATATATATATAGTATGCAAAAAACAATTTGGCAAAAGAGTAATATGTCCGAATAAAGAGTATTCGTAAAACAGTACGCTGAAATAGCATGTCCAAATAAATAGTGTGTGAAAAACAATACGGCAAAATAGTATGTCCGAAAAAATAAAATAAAAAATTGTATGAGACAAACAATTTGGCAAATGAATAATATGCCAGAATAAAAAGTATTTGAAAAACATACGCTGAAAGGATAGCATGTCCGAATAAATAGTATGTGGAAAACAATACGGCAAAATAGTATGTCCGAAAAAAAAAAAAAATAGTATGCGAAAAACAATTTGGCCAAAAGAGTATTATGTCTAAGTAGTATGCGAAAAACAAGAACGGCAAAATAGTATGTCCGAATAAATAGTATGCGGAAAAACAGTACGCCAAAAAAAGTAGCACGTCTGAATAAATAATAAAAACAGTAACTTAGGCGAAAAGCACTCGGATGACCTACTACTTTTGACAAGATTCTAAAGTGTGTATTCAATGGACACTATACTATCCCATGAGGCCACGGGAGAGAATTCATGAATGCCAGTGAAGCGACGCAACTGATGCCAGTAGGTCACATGACAATAACAACATGGCGGATGTTGTAGTTCAAATATCATTCATATTCATTCTAAATAGTACATAAATGTTTAACAGTCGCTAAATAAAAACAAAACCTACTCAGACAGTATGCGATTTTGAACGCAGCGCATGTCATTTAGCACATCTGTAACGTTACGGAAGCCCATTAGCACCAAATAAAAATATATCATAATTTCATAGCCATCATGAAATGCTTTTTGTCATCATTTCGACTTCTTAATATCATAATGACTATTTAGAGCGTCACAATCTAGACTTTTTATCTCATAATTACAACTTTATGTAATCAAGATTTACCAAAACATGATTATGTGGCGGAAATGGGCTTCCATAATGACGCACAGACGCAAGTTTACGTGCGTGACGTCACGCCTCGTTTATGCAATAAAGAGCAACTACTGTAAACTAAATATGCATCTGCTTTTGGTGTTTTAATAATTTAAATTCGTTATAAGGAGGTCTGACGCTCACATGTGGATAAGCTGGAGATAAATGAACGATATTATTTACATATATTAGCATATAATCGGGATGAAGGCAACATTATGGTATTGTTATACAGCCGTATGTGTGTTTTCTACATTGAACGAGCTTATATGGGAGTGTTTTGGAACATTTTTATACTCACTCTGGTGGAAAGAGTTTAAGCTCGTCGATTGTTCCGATGAAGCCGAACAGGGTTCTCATCTGCTCCGCGGTGCTGCTCGGCGACACGTTCGTCACCTGGATAACATTGGTGCTGGACGTCATTATGGCTCCGAACTGATGATGGCGAACGTCAATCGAAAGACATTTAAATCCTTGCGGTAGAAACGCGATTTTACTCGATTTTGTCTCAATGGATTCTATCAGTCGTCTCGCGGCCTGCTATCTCACACGCGCATGACTGCGGGATCTGTAATGGCGCTCGTGCTGCGGTGTGAAGCGCGCCCTCATAAGAATATGGCGGCATAGATGGCAGATTTCAAAATAAGAGTTGTACGCTCAAGTTTTTTCATTTGGTTTTTTCAAACTGGAGAAGTTCAGAGAAAAATGTAAAAAATTAAATATGCAAATAAATTAATAAAACCAAATTATTTTATTTATATTTAAATAATATTACATTTACATAATTGGCCTGTAATCACGAGATTAGTAGGTTACTTTGTTATATTTTCCCTCACAAAAAAATTGTAAACTTAAAATAATAAATCTGTTTCTTTGTATGATTTTATCACGTGGCAGTGAACATGAACATTATGTAACCGCTAGCATATATTAGTATCACTGAAATACTACTACTGTAGATTTTATTTATATTTTAAATTTTTATATTTTTATATTTTAACTTTTCATTTTAGGTTTCGTAAAAGTTTTAGTACTCTTGTGCATTTTGTCATTTTTATTAAATGCATATATAATTTTTATTTCAGTTTTAGTGAGTTTTAGGGTTATTTTAGTAAATGAAAATGAAAAATTAAAATGAAAAAGAAAAATGTTATATTTTATTTCAAGTAACGAAAATGTTTTTTTTTTCTCATGGTTTTAGTTTTAATTTTAGTTAACTATAAAATTGTAGTACTCTTGTGCGTTTTGTCATTTTTATTAAATGCATATATAATTTTTATTTCAGTTTTAGTGTGAGTTATTTTAGTAAATGAAAATGAAAAATGTTGCATCTAGCTGAAATAAAATACGTTATATTTTATTTCAATAAAATACGTTATATTTTATTTAAAGTAACGAAAATGTTTTCTTTTTCTCACGGTTTTAGTTTTAATTCTAGTTAACTATAAAATTTTAGCACTCTTGTGCGTTTTGTCATTTTTATTAAATGCATATATAATTTTTATTTCAGTTTTAGTGTGAGTTATTTTAGTAAATGAAAATGAAAAATGTTGCATCTAGCTGAAATAAAATACGTTATATTTTAATTTCAATTAATGAAAATGTTTTCTTTTTCCCACGGTTTTAGTTTTAATTTTAGTTAACTATGACGTATATTTAATGATACATCACAATTAAAACGTTTTTTTTTTTTTTTTTTGGAATAATTTGTTCATACAAAAAACACATCTTTAATATTTTATAGAGTAAAAGTCTTTTGTGGTGGACTTCCTCTATGGCCGTGACGCGAGGCGGAAGTCGTCGCTCACTGTCAGCAGATAGGAAATGGAGAGTGAAGGGGCCTCATCGATACATTAGCGGTGTTGAATGTGATCGATTACTCTGATGTTGATGAACGGAACCCATGGAGACCCATGAGGAGAAGCCCATCATCTACACGATGGAGAACAAACCCATAGTGACCTGTGAGTGGATGTTAATACCCTCATAATACTGTCATCACGACTGCAGCGGTGTTTTGGTGTGTTGTGGTTCACACTGACATCTGATTCATGATATTCCTTATGTCATAATGGAAATATCAGGGATTTTTATTAAATGAACGAGTCTGTATTTTGCGGCTTTGCTTTTAGACTGGAGTAAAACCCGCAAACCGAACGAGTCGTTCTTCTGATTCAGTTCTTATCCATGAATCGGTTTGAATGATTTTTTACCGAATCAGTCTAAATTCGTAATCACAATACCTGTAACACAGTATTTTGGTAATTCATTTGTTAGTTTCCTCAGCCAAAACTGACATTTTATAGGCTGTCTCCCTAAACATGAATATAATTACACCAAATGCTGCTGCTGCACACAAAATCCTGTCTAATATCTGCCATGTAAATATCAGCTACATCAATTTTTAATTTTTATTTCAAGTAACTGGAATGTTTAGTAACTATAATAACCCTGATGTATATTAAAGGTGCAGTAAGCGATTTCTGAGAAACACTGTTGATATTTGACACCAAAACTCTTGTAGCCAATCAGCAGCAAGGGGCGTGTCCACTCATGAGGGGGGAGGAGCCTGTGTTGCATAGTGTGTTTGTGAATTTGGGGGCGGAGCTGTCAAGATAGGGGTGTTGGTGTCTTCAAGTCCTCCTGGGAAGTTCGTATTTTACGAGTTGTGAAGTCGCGTTTATAACACAAGTCACTTTTGTCTGAGCAAGATGGTGGCGTACCTTCTCTTAATTAACTACACAAAAATACAGCAAGGTTTTTAAACTCTGCTTCTAAAATGAAGAACAAAGAATGTGCGTAGGGCTGGGCGATATATCGCATGCAATTGTCACGCGCATTTCGTCAGTAAGGCCGTGTGTCCACCAGAGCGTTTTTTAGCCAGCTGAAAACGCTAGGCGCTCTGCTTAAAACGCCCATCTGTGAGCGCTTGAGAGCGCTTCTGCAGTGTAGCGTTTTTTTCCGTTGAGACGCTTTGTTGCTATGATACGGAATATCCGCGTCACTGTTACTTATAACTGATTTTGCAGGTAATTTGTTTCAGGCTAAAAATGTTCACACAATGTGGAATTACTTGCTATGTATGTTCGGTGACCAGCAATATTAATTTCTCATCCATTTTGTTTCTGTTTGTTGATGTCGCTGTACAGCAAGAATGTGACAGTTGGTCGGAGTTGTATTTGTCCCGCCCCTCCTCCACTCTGATTGGACGGCTGGCTAAAAAGTGACAGTGATGAGCGCAGCGTTTTACTCAAAGTTGAACATTCTTCAACTCGAGGCGACCAGTAAAAAACGCCCAGCTCTCAGCGCTTGAGCGTGAAAAAGACGCTCAGTGCCTCGCTACGCTCCTGGCGTTTAAAAAACGCGGCGCTCCCATTGAAAACAATTGAAAAAGTACACTAGCAGCTGGAAAAAACGCTTAGGTGGACACACGGCCTAAAGCCGGTTCCCTGATTACCGCTAAATCGCCATCACCTGCTTTCAAATGGAGCGGCATTTAATAGACAGAGCCGTAGTTCACTGATAAGCTACGCAATATCGCGTTCATTATCACAGATGAATCGCCTTCGATAATGAATGCGATATTGCGTAGCTTATCAGTGAACTACGGCTCTGTTTATTAAATGCCGCTCCATTTGAAAGCAGGTGATGGCGATTTAGCGGCAATCAGGGAACCGGCTTTACTGACGAAATGCGCGTGACAATTGCATGCGATATATCGCCCAGCCCTAAATGTGCGCCAGATGTGTTTTTTTTTTTTTATGTTTTTAACTAATTTATGAATTAAACACTGTAAACTTTATTGTCACATATTATATTGTTTGTTATATTGACCCTTCACAAAGACCCGCCCCCCCTTAGTTACTGTTGCTTTGTACGACAAGCCACGGCGCTGTCACGCCACACAGAGTGAAAAATACATCACGGAGCAAAGAGGACACTGACAACACATCGACAGACAAGACAGAGCAGGTTACTTGCGATATTAAAACAAAGTCCCAGCTTTCAAACTGTGTAGTTTTTAAGAAATTCGAACAATAAAAACCGTTTTGTGGCTCTTTAATGTGTCGTGACAGATCACTGTAGCGCCTCAGCTCAAGCGGCTCGTGAACCGATCATCTCTTCCTACTAGTTCATTTATAGCATCAAATAAACATGAATGAACATCTGAAGGAATGTTGTTTCAAACGCTGAAAGACGTCAGCACACACCATTTTCAAGTTCAAGTCCACAGAGGTTAATCTTCTAACTCCTAACTGCTTTGTTGGACAAAATGGCGGATTCGGCGTTATGATTGGTTAGTTCGCTTGTCAATCAAACTCCCGGCGAAGGGTCAATTAGGGCTGCATGATATTTATCACAAGTTTTATCACACTCGATTTGGCAAAAGCTGCGATTATTTTATGCGCAGCTTGTCAGAGCTGTACGACTCTGTGATCAGTAGTAAATGCTTCTCCATCTGAAAGCCAGAGGGCGCTCTTGCGCAGAAACTCCAAATATGCCCTGCCGCAGAAGTAGATAACATGCGTCATTCCAGGAAATCCTATACTATCGCTGTAGCTGAATAAACAGAAGATTGAAACGCTTTGATTGATTAAACATGACTAATAAACACACGACTGTGTAACAATCTACATCATCTCACAGTAGTGTTGCACAATATACCGGTACTAGAAAGGTATCGCGATACCCTGCTTTTAAAAACGGTTCGGTTCTTCATTTTATTAGTACCGGTACTTTGAGTGGCAGCTGTATATTTCCTAAAGTGCGACAGCAGGGGGCAGTGTGCGTTCAGCGCGCTGCTTCAAAGGCACATTGAGTGCGTGTTTATTCCTCTCAACTGCGCAACGGCGAAACGAGAGGTATGGTTGCAAATACAGGTGCTCTTGCAGACCGTCCACAAATTGTTGAGAAAGCAGATGCACGAAGCGAAATATGGCATTATTTTGCTTACATTGCCGACAGTCAGGGCAAGCCCACGGACACCACAAAGCCCGTCTGCAAAAGATGTTACAAAATAACGCAAGCAAAGGGAGTCAAAAGCATCTTGCCGACAAACATCCCGATTTGTACAAAGAATTTAAAGAGCGACAGGTTAGTGAATGTGATACCAGCATTATGTTTATGCTCTCAAACATTAAATGAGTGTTTTTTTTATTTATTTTACTCGTGCAAGCAGACCTGAGGTGTATTTATTGAGTCTAAGTTTATAAGTGATATAAGTAATCTGGTTGCAAAAATAAAATTAATTTAAAAATACATAAATATGTGAAAGGTATATACAGTTATTTTAAACCGATTTATGCTTTAATAACATTGCTCTAAGTATTTACAGTAATCTAATTTTTACAATCTTACTGTCAAAAACACCTACATGTATAAAAAAAACAGCAAATAAGCATAACAGCAAATAATTTACCTGCTGTTTTAGGTTTTTGCCGTAGTATCGTTTAAGTATCGGTATCGTGATATTTAAGTTAGGTATCGTATTGAAGTCAAAATTTTGGTATCATGACAACACTATCTCACAGAAGGACGCTCAACTGTCGTTATAAAGTGAGTTTAGAGTAAAAACGTTATTATGTGTTGTCTTTTGTTGGACTAGATGTTAATTAGGGCTGGGCGATATATCGCATGCGATTGTCACGCGCATTTCGTCAGTAAAGCCGGTTCCCTGATTGCCGCTAAATCGCCATCACCTGCTTTCAAATGGAGCGGCATTTAATAGACAGAGCCGTAGATCACTGATAAGCCACGCAATATCGCGTTCATATCGCAGATGTATCGCCTTCGATAATGAACGCGATATTGCGTGGCTTATCAGTGAACTACGGCTCTGTCTATTAAATACCGCTCCATTTGAAAGCAGGTGATGGCGATTTAGCGGTAATCAGGGAACCGGCTTTACTGACGAAATGCGCGTGACAGTCGCATGTGATATATCGCCCAGCCCTAATGTTAATAAATGCTTCTCATGTCTGGAATGATGTTTGACACTTGTTGCTTTTTTAAATATACATTATAAGCGACTCAAACTCGCAGTGCTTTCAGATGGATTAGCATTAAGAGTCATACTTCATTGACAAGCTGCGCATAAAATTTTCATAATCGCACTAAGAATCGCGATTTCAGTGTTATTTTTCAGATTGTGCGATTAAATCGTGCGGCCCTATAGGGAATTAGCTTATATTGTTGCAAATAAAAAAAGACTGAAATATCACTGCTAAATACTTATAAATATTGTGGTATTCCGCCACGTTTCTCACTGACACGCCCCCCAACTTGTAAACAATCGCGGTTTACAGAGTTTACGACTTTGTGGTGGCTTTCGTGTGCGTTCGACTTGTAAATACAATCTGTCCGACATGCCTTGAATGCACTATCAGATCCTTTCGGATAGGGGCGTGTTTGTTTTGGTGATTTCAAATATCAACAGCGTTTCTCAGAAATTGCTTACTGCACCTTTAAATGATACATGACCATTAACAAACATGTATAAAAGAATAAATAAAGAATGGAGCACTGTAGATGTGTTTTAGTGGTTTAACTGTGAAATTAAAGTGACAAACTTCAGGCTGGTAATGTCTGTGTGTGTGTGTGTGTTGAGCAGGTGCGGGCGATCAGAACTTGTTCACGGCCCTGTACAGCTCACTGACCCAACAGTTGCCCAGAGAACCCATGGAGTGGAGAAGGTGAGCGCTGCTTTACTATGGCATATTCTCTCGCTGCACAGCTGATGTTTTATTACATAGGGTTATGACTATATATATATGCTGCTCATGAAATTTGAGTTTTGACATTTCAGTTTAACAGATTATCGAAATAGAATCAATATAGGGCGGGGCTTGGTTCTGTGCATCAGGTGTTGAGAAGTGGGCGTGGCACTCAAACGTGTATGCAGATGAGTGTGAGCTTGCATGGGCGGGGCTTAAATTGCACTAAATGATTGGAGGATCGTGTGTATGTCGTGAAGTACACAAGCACATTGTTTCAAAGCAGCTTTACAGAAAATCATGATGTTAATGTTCATTAAGTTTCATAAACATCAGATTGGAGTTTGAGGTTTGGAGGAAAGCTCTTGCCATTTATGTGTGATCTGCATCAAAAACACACTTGTGTGAACCGGCCCTTATATACATCAGATCTGATGAGACAAGAGGATATCAGATATTCTCCTCAAGACATTTGTTTCCCATTTGAGAGTATTTTCTTTCTTCTCTTTAGACTTTATCCTCCTTCAGGGCATTTATGTCGTATTTAAAGCTGATCCACTGGAGCTGTGCGGTGAAATTCAGCTGCGATCGCCCATGATTCTTGTCTTTCGTCGTTCAATTCAAGTCTTTGCATATTCTGCTGTGGTGTGATGAGACACCGTTCTGTTGTGTGCCGCTGAAATAAGGAAGCAACCTCTGTCACATGATCTTTCAGGCCTGACAGGGAAATCCAGTCATTAAGGTCTTCCTGTTTAGGTCGTCATTCTGAAAGGACCAGATCTGGAACAGTCTCAACAATTTCAAGTGTTGTGTTCAAAAGAAATGCATTTGTTTTGATAAGAATCCACCAGGATTCATACAGACAGTCAAAGAAGTGTAGAAGATGGTTTAAAAAAAGTTGGATTTCCAGCAGGGATTGATTAAAGAGGACTTGAAGTCTTGATTTAGTTTTTGGCTCTACCTTGAATGATCATTATTTTCCCCAATTGTTGCAGCTCCTCTCTTCCCAATCTGTCAGTAACACTCTGTTTAGTCCCATCTCTTTGAAGCCCCTCCTTCTGAAAAGCACAAAGTGCTCTGATTGGTCAGCTGGATCAGTGTGTTGTGATTAGTCAAGCACTTGGAAAATGTTCCGCCCTTTACCATAACCGCCAGTTTCAACACACTACTAACTAACTCAACCAGGCCCCGCCCCTTTATTCTGCATATGAATTATTTAAATGAGAAATATTGTTCATTTCTCGTCTCAGGTCTTACGGACGAGCACCAAAGATGATCTATCTGGAAGCTAATTTTGTCCAGTTTAAAGAGGAATTGCTTCCTAAAGAGGGAAATAAAGCGCTGCTCACGTTCCCCTTCCTGCACATCTACTGGACCGACTGTTGCGTGAGTCTCCGATCAAACCGTAGTTGTGTCCCGAATTACATTCTATGTGTCAAAAGGTTATTTTATAATCCAAAGTTGGACAGCCTTAGTCCTTCCACTAAATAATTAAAGCTGCAACCGCTGAGTGCATGTGTCTAACATTCCACACTTAATTTTTTAATGTTAAATAAGTGCATCATTCTGGTATTTAAAGTGCACTGTTTTTTGTTGAAATTACCGCAGAAGTACTGGGATAAAAGTTTGTATTTCGGATATAAACACTGATGTCTTCGGTAGTGATCAAAATAGAGCAAATAAACTTTTGAAAGTAACTTGACGCTTCAAATAAAGATTGTCGCAATTACATCGTTATACCAGTAGGTGGCGACAAGTGTTAAACAAATGTATTTGTCATTGAATCCTTCATTCAAGAGATTGTTCAAAAACGCTGTTCATCCAGTAATGAAACAAGTGAAGTCTTTACTAGTAAGTCATTGAATCATTCATTCAAAAGATTTGTTCAAAAACACTGTTCATCCAGTAATGAAACAAGTGAAGTCTTTATGAGTGAGTCATTGAATCATTCAAAAAGATTTGTTCAAAAACACTGTTCATCCAGTAATGAAACAAGTGAAGTCTTTTCGAGTGAGTCATTGAATCATTCATTCAAAAGATTTGTTCAAAAACACTGTTCATCCAGTAATGAAACAAGTGAAGTCTTTTCGAGTGAGTCATTGAATCATTCATTCAAAAGATTTGTTCAAAAACACTGTTCATCCAGTAATGAAACAAGTGAAGTCTTTGAGTGAGTCATTGAATCATTCATTCAAAAGATTTGTTCAAAAACACTGTTCATCCAGTAATGAAACAAGTGAAGTCTTTATAAGTGAGTCATTGAATCATTCATTCAAAAGATTTGTTCAAAAACAGTTCATCCAGTAATGAAACAAGTGAAGTCTTTTTGAGTGAGTCATTGAATCATTAATTCAAGAGATTCGTTCAAAAACACTGTTTGTTCCCTAATGAAACAAGTGAAATGTTTTCGAGTGAGTCACTGAATCATTCACTCAAACTGATTAAAAAAAATAAATAAAAAAAATAATTAAACATTTTAAATAGACTGCAGCAATTAACATTTTGTCAGAACCTCTAGTAAATTACGTTATTTTGTTTAGTTGTCTATTCGGAATTGTGTGAGAATCGTGATCTCTATTTGAAACGTGTTTGAAACGATTTGAAATCATGTTTTCTTTGAAAATAATTGTGCATCTCTAAGAATAGTGCAAAAGTACAATTTTTTTGGAAAATAAGTCACACAAAGTCGAAATTGCATTGTTGAGAGAAAAAAAACACTGATTTGCAAGTTGCAACGATGTATAAATCACATTTTATTATTACATTCAGAAATTATTTAAAATACTGGTAAATAAAACTAAACATTATGAACATGTATTTTAGTTCCCCTCACTTCACAACAAATCCTTTAGATTTAACAGTATTCAAAACAGAACAGGAATGAAAAATGTCAGTATATAACAAATTATAAACAACATTATAAATGCAAAGCCTAAAGAAATGTATTTAAAGGGAAACTGAAACTAGCGTGTGGGAAATGTGCTAAAGAAATAAACTTGATCTCACGTTCCTCTCTCGTTCAGCACAAACACAAATGTTTTGCATGCTTGACATTAATTGCATAAAATACAGTATGCAAATAGCATTAAAAGAATGATGTTTTAGTGGAATAAAAAGTTGTTTATATCCAAATATTTTAATCCAATTTTGTGTTAAAATGTCTGAACTTGTTTGATCAAGAATGAGATGGAATGTGCATTATACATTTTAAAAACAGCATTTAGTATGCCATTCTGAGATGCAGGTGTTGTTGTGTGTGTGTGTGTGTGTCAGGACACCGAGGTGTACAAGGCATCGGTTAAAGAGGACATGCAGCGCTGGCAGGGCGTCTTGCGTCTCCACGGGTCAGTGGACTGGCTCATCGTGGTGGTGGAGAGTGACAACAAGAAGAAGAACAAAACCAACATCCTGCCGCGCACCTCCATCGTGGACAAGATCCGGAACGACTTCTGCAACAAACAGAGCGACAGGTGAGACGCGCGGAACCCGACTCCGGCTGCGCTGAAATAGCTCCTGATCCCAGCGCGTCAGCAGCTGCTGTGACTGAGATCTGCGCCGCATTTAGTGCTGATGATAGCTTTACATGCGCTGCTACATGTCTGATGAGTGTGTGAGCTGAGCGTACGGCTGAATGAACAACTATTCTCACTATTATTCAGGTTATTATAGACAGATGTTTTGAACAGAAACTAGGGCTTGTAATCTAATTTATCAGTCAAACCAGTTAAACAAACCAATTAATCAGTCATTCGCAGTGTTTTAAAATGATCATCCTGATTAACTAAACTCATTGTTTTTATACTTTATTATATTTTATCATATATTTGTAGTAAAAAAAAAAAATCAATAAACATTAATATAAAATAAAAGTATAATATATTTTTATTTGATTGCATTTTTATATATTTTTATACAATATTTTATTTAGATTTATTAAAATGTTTTAAATATAAACAAAATTATAAAAAAATATTAAAAATAAAAAAATGAATAAAATTTAAAAATAAACAATTATAATAATAATTAAAAATAAAAAATGCTAAAATCACATTGACACATTGAGCTATTTTTTATACTTTATTATATTTTTAATTAAATATATATATATATATATATATATATATATATATATATAAATAAAAAAGTATCTAAATATAAACAAAAATACAAAAAAATATAAAAAAGTAACATACTTTTAAAATGATTAAAATTAATATAATTTTTTTTAAATTATAAAAATTATTTTTTTATTTAAATTATAAAAAATTTAATTTAAAAAAAATGCTAAAATCACAGAGATATTGATCTATTTTATACTTTATTATTTATTTATCATATTTTTTAATTTAAAGAAATAATATAAATAAAATTATTATAAAAACAATTATAAAACCTAAAAGTATATAAATAAAACAAAATTGTAAAAATATAATATTAAAAATAAAAATGTTATGAATACTTTTAAAATGTGATTTTTTAAAAAAAAACAATTTTTTTTTACTGAAAATACTGAAATGTAAAAAATATAATAAAAAAACATATCACATTGAGACATTGAGCTATTTTTATACTTTATTATATTTTTGACATTTTTAGTTTTATTATATTTTTTATATTTTTTATTATATTATTTAATAAAGTATTTATTAAAAATGTTTAAATATAAATAAAATTATAAAATATAATAAAATATCTAAATATAAATACGTTGTGTTATTTAAATAAAAATGACAAATGTGTTTAATAAATATAAATAAAATTTAAAACGTTTATTAAAAAAAATATCACATCAACACGTTGAGCAAAATGATCAAACTCGACACATGCAGCGGTCAATCAGATCTGAATCTTATTCAGGTTATTATAGATGGATGTTTTGCATGTTTTTCACATAATCACCAATTAATCCGGCGTTATCAGAGATTATCATGTGGGCTGATAACTGAGCCTGTTGCCACGGTGTTTAATCATCTGATGCACTAAATGGTGTGTAAATGAGCGTTGATTGATTCCCTGCCAGTGTTTTGTGTGCGTCTCATCTGCTGTGAATAAATCTGTGTGTCTGTCAGGTGTGTGGCTCTGTCTGACCCTCTGAAGGAGTCGTCTCGCTCTCAGGAGTCGTGGAGTTCGTTCCTCACTAAACTGCGCACGCTGCTGCTCATGTCCTTCACCAGGAATCTGGGCCGCTTCGAGGACGAGATGCGGACGCTCCGAGAGAAACGCACTGAGCCCGGCTGGAGCTTCTGTGACTACTTCATGGTCCAGGTGTGTTATTGGCGGAGGAAGCTGTCAGTCACACACGCTGCCTGTTTCCAGCTATGTAAATCTGTCTGTGTGTTGCTCAGGAGGAGCTGGCGTTTGTGTTTGAGATGCTGCAGCAGTTTGAAGACGCTCTGGTCCAGTATGATGAACTAGACGCTCTTTTCACACAGTATGTGCTCAACTTCGGCGCTGGAGGTAAACTGTCTTCTGTGCATTAATGTCTTGTGTTGCCCGGCCTAATTTAATATTTGAAACAGACGTTCATGTTTTAAAGGTAATATGAATAAACGTACCCACAGTTAACTACCGTATGTGAGAATATTAAGTGGGAAATAATGTAAGGAGGGAATTTTTCGGATTTTGGCCATCAGGATTGATTTGATTGTGAAATGTTAAGCTATAATTTTATTGGTCATTATTTTTTTACCACTGACCCAAACAGCTTTGATTTCATCAGCAGAAAAGAAAACGTTTTATGATAGATTATTGAATGTATATTTTTATTTATTATAATTTTTTATATTGTATTATATTTTTATAAAATATTTATTTATAAAAAAATATTTTAAAAATTAAAATAAAATGATCGAAATAGAATAAAATATTTTAAAATATAATAAATACTTTTTGAAAAATGAAATTAAATTATAAAAGAAAAATGTTTAAAAATTAAATAAACTTTTTATTATATATATTATATATATATATATATAAAAAATAAAATTATAGAAATAGAATAAAATATTTTAAAATACAATAAATTCCTTTTGAAAAAATAATTTTATACAATATAATTAAAATTCTAGAAAATATAATAATAAATAAAAACAAAAATATAATTATAGAAATAGAATAAAATATTAAAAAAATATATAATAATAATAAAAATAATAAATACTTTTTCAAATAAATATAAAATAAAAATAATGTAATAACTATAAAACAAAAATAAATTAGGAGTAGAATTAAATATATAAAAACAATAATAAATACGTTTTATAGAAATAGAAAAATATTTAAATATATATAATACTTTTTGAAATGAATATGAGAAAAATTTATAAAAATAAATGAATTTTGTTTAATTCATTAAAATATATAATCAATTTCTAAACATTTTAAATGAATTAAAATATATTTTTATATATTATTATGTTTATAATAAATAATAAACATAAAAATAAAATTATATAAGTTGAATAAAATAATTAAAAAGATATTAAATATGGTTTTGAAATAAATATGAAATAAAATTATAAAAACAAAACATCAATTTTAAATTTTTAAAATTAATTAAAATATATTTATTTTTAATTATATGTATATATAAAGCATTTAAAATATCATTATAGAAATGGATTAAATATGTAAAAATATAATAAATACTTTTTGAAATAAATTTGAAATAAAATTACAATTTTTAAATGACTCATATTAAGATAAGAGACAAATTAATAAAGTAAATGGGGCTCATTTTAATAATTTTGTCATAGTTGGATTCAGGTAAATTGTGCCCAAATCGTCCAGTATTCCCAGGATTCACTCTATTCCTCTGTGTTTTCTTCGTGTTCAGATGGTGCCAACTGGCTGGGTTCGTTCTGTCAGCCGGTGCGGAGCTGGAACGGGCTGCTGTTGCGCCGACCCATCGACATGGAGAAGCGTGATCTGATCCAGAGAGGAGAGGCCAGTCTGCTGGATCTGCGCAGTTACCTGTTCTCCCGCCAGTGTACGCTGCTCATCTTCCTGCAGAGACCCTGGGAGGTGACGGCCCGGGCGCTCGAACTCCTGCACAACTGCGTGCAAGAGCTGCGACTGCTGGAGGTACTGATGAGTGTTTGCTCAGAGCTTTATTCAGGTGTGATTCAGATGAGTGGGCTGATGGGTGTCGCTGCTGCAGGTGTCTGTGGTGAGCGGCGCGCTGGACTGCTGGGTGTTTCTCAGCTGTCTGGAGGTGCTGCACAGGATCGAGGGCTGTTGCGACCGCAGCCAACTGGAGGCCAACTTCTCTCACACCGTGGGGCTGTGGACATACGCTACTGAGAAGGTGCTGAGACTTTTACTCCATTTTAAAACAAAATTAGAGCATTTGTTACTTAATGTTACTCAGTACTTATTTGTATAATTATACTGTAACAATGTAACAACCTTAAAATAAAGTGTATTTCAATCTGATGCTGATATAGCGATGCATTTAAATACACCCAACAATCATGTGTTCATCTGTTGGCAGCTGAAATCTCTGGGTGATCTGTGTGGTCTGGTGTCCGAGAACGGCCCAAACTCTGAGGACCTGAACAAAACCGTTGACCTGCTGGCTGGTCTGGGAGCAGAAAGACCAGAAACGGGTAATTAGCCTAAAATAACACCTTGTTGTATGAGGTATTTCATTTTACTAAAATTTAAAAGGCACAATATGAAAGATTTTTGGATAAATGTACATTAATACACTCAAATGTATCTGATATGATAAACAGCGCTGCGTTACCCCACATACGCTTGATCGGAAGAAGCGGAAGCAGCGACTGTGGCATAATAAAAGTCCCGCTGCTCTCGAGCCATGTGTCGCGCTCCAGCGGCCTCGTTCCGCTCCCACAGCTCTCGGCCTCCTCTGCTTCATACTACAGTTATGTTAATAATTTCATCCATGAACATGATTTCTGCTCGAGTCCTGTCCCGATTCTTTACCACCATCTGTAGACGTGAAGACAATGCATCCCATGATTCCGCGCTCAATCTCGTCGTCATCAAACTACACTTTTGTTTTGAATTGGCGACCTCTAGTGGTGAAAGATTACATATTGTGCCTTTAACAGATTACGGTTAGGAATATGTAAAGCTGAAATTTAAAATTGTACTGTATTGCATGCAATGCTGATCTGTTAAAAGACAATTACATATATATATATATATATATATATATATATATATATTAGAGCTGTCAAGCGATTACATTTTTAAATCAAATTAATTACATGATGTGTTTATTAATTAACCACAAATTAATCGTGCATCATATTTGGCTGATAAATTACCCCCAAAAGATCATTTAAATTCATTATTGTGTTAAATGAGAAAAGCATCAAATACACATTATAAGAAGTAGCTTAAGGGACCGTTTACACGACACCGTTTTTAATTAAAAATACACTTTGGCCGTTCATTTACACAACAACTGTGTTTTGGTGGCCTGAAAACGCAAACTTTCGAAAATGGGTTTCAAAGTGCAAGTTTTTGAAAACGGTCTCCGTGTAAACACGAACACGAATGTGAAAACAATGACACGTTCAGTCTATAGTGTTTCATCGCCATCTAATGGCCTGCCAGCAGAATACAGCGTTTTTAGTCATTTTCACGGATTCGTATGAATGGGGATCGTTTGACAATGGTGTTGTCGAAGGAAAAACTTCTCCATTTTAAGTATATCGTTGTCGTGTAAACGTACCCTTAGAAAGAAATATTTTATTTGATTCAACATAGAATTTATTACACAAACTTTTAGGCTTCAACGGCCATGATATATATATATTTTTTAAGAAGCTGCATCTGAATTTGTATTTAGATATATTTACAGAACGTTTATTGAGGTGGCATGAATGCACTACAATTAAACTGCAGTTGAACATAAAAGAAGAGAATCTGAGAAATGTCTGGGGTTTTTTTTCATATAGTGGAAGTCAATGGTAACCAAAGCATTCTTCAAAGTATCTTCTTTTATGTGCCACAAAAGAAAGTCATACAGGTTTGAAACAACATGAGGTGAGTAAATTATGACAGAATGTTCATTTTTGGGTGAACTGTCCTTTTAATGGGTTTTTTATTAAGCAGGCAAAAATACTGTTTTTTCAGGCACCTGTCAATTTTGAGATTTTGCGCTTTTTGGCTTTTCATAAAGTGTTTTTTCAAACTGGTGGAAAGAAAACATTCAAAATACACTTTTAAGTGAATATTTGATTGCACTTTATCTATAGATTTCAATTACAGTAAATATCTTTAAAGGTCGTTTTCTCAAAATTAGTTTTTTCTCCTGCTCTGAGTCAGAAATTTCCACTTCAGCAAAACTTGCATACACCAAACTTTACAGTTGTATTCCTATCTATATTCTTAAGGTTTTACAGAGGGATTTGTTGATATATAATTTGCCTGATTTTAAACATTTTATTCCTAAAAAAATGGTGAAAATTATTTTTTTTTTATAGCTGTTGATAGTATTTTCTGATTTATGGAGTGATAAAAATAGATATCCAAAATTCCCTCTGTAAAAACTATAATTATATAGTGAATAAAAATATAATAAAATAACTAAAAATGATATACATTTTGTTATATACATAACAAAAAAAATATAATTAAATAGTGAAATATATTAAAAAAAACGAAACTAAAAATATTGTATATACTTTACATTATAAAAATATAATAAAATACTTAAAAATAATAAAAAAAAAAATTTCAGGTCTCACGTTGTTCATTTAAATAAATGTTTCATTAAAAAAGATTATGAAAATTAAATTAAGTAATTAATTGTTTAAAATAAATATCATTAAAATTTGTTAAAATCTAAAAAACTATAAATAATAATGATAAAAAAATATATTTAAGTAATATAAAATATTTATATTATGTATAAATATTAATTTATATTATAATTTTTTTTCTGGCTGTTGATAGTATTTTCTGATTTATGGAGTGATAAAAATAGATATCCAAATACTGTAAAAACTTTTGAATTTAATGTCAAAAAAATTAAATGAGAATTCTGAACCTGACTTCATCCAATATTCAGATTTTTGTTCTAGAAATGTATGCAAATTAGCACAAATCATTTGCATATTTAAACATAACAATTCAGAAAACTTGTAATACAATTTTTTTTTTTTTTTTTTATGTAATCAATCAGCTGAGGAAGTATGGTGATATATATCTATTAGTTGATTTTTTTTTTTTACCCTATTCACCTGGAGTGTCTCGCCTTAATATGGAAATATAAAAAAAAATTTAATGAAATAAGAAACTAAATCTGCCAGTAGGTGGCAGTAAATGTCTAAATGAGTAAGTCGTTCATTCATTCGATTCGTCCAGGAAGTAAATGGCTCTCTTTATGAAAGCCATTGAATCCACTGCATTAATATATTATATATATTATATATATATATATATATATATATATATATATCATGTAAAGTATCTGTAATGTGTTTGTAATCTCTCTCTCTCAGCGAACAGCCTTCAGAGTCCATATAAAAAGCTCAAGGAGGCGTTATCGTCCGTGGAGGCCTTTGAGAAACACTATCTGGTGAGAGTTTAGTCCTTTAATCTGTGTGTGTTTACTTTAGGTTTATTTTTGACATCATTTATGAGAGTCTGTCTCTCTGATCAGGAGCTGTCTCACGCCGCTATGGAGATGTACAGGGCGATCGGGCGGCTGCGTTCGGCTCGGCTGGTTGGGAAGAGTCTGGCTGAGTTCTACATGTGAGCATGACTGAAAATCCCTGAAGGAACAGAAGCACGTATAACGCCCTCCTGTGGGAGATGGGCTGCACAAGTGCACGATTAATCAGACGTGTGTGTGTGTGTGTGTGTGTGTGTGTGTGTGTGTGTGTGCAGGAGGAAGGGAGACCCTCAAAGTGCTGAGAATTTCCTTCTGGATTCCCTGAAGTCGTACGTGTCTGAGAGCTGGAGTTTACCGCTCACACACACACGCAGACAGATCGCAGAGTGTCAGAAACAGCTGCAGAAGATGGACGAGTATCCTTCACACATCTCTGATCACATGTAAATGATGATCATGCCATGTGTTTCTAACGCTTGTACAACCAAAGACCGACTCGTCTTAAAACATGTTCCTGGTCTTACTGTGAACTAATAAAGGAGAAATGACAGATTCTGGAAGTAAAATGACGTTGTTTCCTGCTGTCAGAAGTGAGGTCAGGTTCCTGTGTTTGCGTGTGTTTTCTTTGACCGCGTGTGTAGATACCTGCAGACGAGCGCTCTGCTCGCCAGCGATGCCAACTGAGCGATGAGAGAGGAAGCACTTCTGCCAGGAGATCCTGACCTTGCCAGCCAGACCGCAGAGAGCAAGGTCAACAGAAAGGTCAGATTTTTTTGTCTTGCTCTTTGCTCACAGACGGAAGTTGTTGAGAGTTTCATCAAGATTATAAAATTAAAAAAAATATTTTAAATAAATAAAATTATAAAATATAATAGAATAACTAAAAAGAAATGTAAATAATTATAAAAATATAATAAAAATATGAAATCTAATAAATTAGATAGATTAGAATAAATTAGAATAAATAAATTATATATATATTTCGGGTCTCATGTTGTTCATTTAAATAAAAGTTTCATTAAAAAGATTATGAAATTAAATAAACATAATTGTTTAAAACAAAGATCAGTAAAATATAAAATAAAATATTATAAAATAAAATAATATATAAGTAAATAAAATATTATATATAAATAATATAAAAATTATGTAGTGAATTATAAAATATTAAAATAACTAAAATTATTATACATAACATAAAAAATTAAATAGTGAAATATTATAAAAATACAACAAAATAAGTAAAGATTGTTTTATACATTACATTATAAAAATAATATAAAATATAATATATAATAATTTCAAGTTTAATGTTGTTATTTAAAAAATGTTTCATTAAAAAGATTATGAAAATTAAATTTAATTAATTGTTTAAATATCAGTAAAATTTGTAAAATATAAAAAAATAAATAATAATAATAAAAATATAAATAATAATATATAGTATAAAAATATATTTATATTATATATAAAATAAATATTAAATATTATAAATATTTTAATATTAAATATGAATTAAATATTATTTAAAAAAATATTAAAATAGCTAAAAATAGTTATTACATAACATATATATATATTATATATTATATATATATATTTTTGTGTAATGATAAACGGACCACAGCTTCCAGGCTACATAAATGACTCAATGAAATCATGCTATCATTTCAGGTCACATGATAGAAATGTGTCAGGAAAGCTGTTGTCACATGGTTGTGTCTGCAACATTCTTGTCTTTCTCTTTTCCCTCAGACCCGCGTGTTGCTCTGAGCATGAGTTCGTTCACTCAGCTTCACGAGTTGCGTTTCCGTCCCGCCTCGGCGCTGGTGCACGTGGGTGCCGTCCTGCAGCTGGAGCTGCATCTGTGCAGTCTGATGCCTGTGCCCGTACGGGTGGAGCAGCTCGCCGCCAGCGTCCACTTCGCCGGGGAGCAGCCCGGCACGACGGCTCAGAAACGAGCCGCTCAGAACCCGGACGGCACCGTCACGTTCCCGGCGGCCAGTCCGGTGTCGGCGTCTCCGGCGCTGGAGCTCTGCGAGATCCAGGAACACAGTCCGTCTGATAACGCGCTGAACACCGCCGGAGTGGTCTGTAAGAACATGCACCTGCTGATGCGACGCCACGACAGCACCACGTCCCTCGACACGCCCATCACTGCGCCGTCTGCCCTCGCTATGGATGATGGAGCGCAGATGCTTAAGGCTCATGATGTCACTCTGTTGCCTGGCAACAACAGCATCGTCTTCACCGCACCAGTGAGAAGAAACCTTTAATTTGATCTGATTATAGCAGGGTTTCCCAAACTGATTAATCATAAAAATGTAACATTAAAAAATATTTCTCTAAAAAATGATTAAAATGTTAAATTAAATAAATAATTGTAAAATTAAACACTCATAGAAAAACACTTCTGAAAAAATTAAATTATAACATTAAAATAAATCATTTTAAAATAAAAACACTAAAAATAAAACACCTTCTGAAAATTAATTAAATCTTAAAAATGTCAAATTAAAATAAATTGTAAAATATAAACAAAGTAAAACATTTTCTGAAAATGAATTAAAGTGTAACATTAAAATATTTTTTAATAAAAACCCTACAAATAAAACACTAAAAATGAAATCATAGAAATGTAAAATTAAAATAATTTTAAAATAATACAATTTTAGAAAGTTTTTTCATTGTTTTTATTTTACAATTATTTATTTTAATTTGTCATTTAAGATTCAATTAATTTTTAGAAAGTAATTTTTAGTGTTACATTTTTATGATTTTAGAAAGTTTTTTTCATTGTTTTTAAATCATAAAATGTACATTAAAAATGAGTTTCTAAAAATTAATCAGAAAATCTTAAAATAAATTATTTAAAAATAAAACACTAAAAATGAAATCATGGAAATGTAAAATTAAAATAATTTTAAAATAAAAACAATGAGAAAAACTTTCTGAAATTGTATTAAATCATAAAAATGTAACATTAAAAAAATCACTTTCTAAAAATTAATTAAATCTTAAAAATATCAAATTAAAATAAATAATTGTAAAATAAAAACCCTAAAAAAAACACTTTCTAAAATTTATTAAATCAGAAAAGTTTAAATTAAATAAATTATTTAAAAATAAAACACTAAAAATGAAATCATGGAAATGTAAAATTAAAATAATTTTAAAATAAAAACAATGAAAAAACTTTCTAAATTTGTATTAAATCATAAAAATGTAACATTAAAAAAATCACTTTAAAAAAAATTTAATCTTAAAAATATAAAATAAATCATTTTGAAAATAAAAAACACTAAAAATAAACTAAAATCAGAAAATATAAAATTTAAAATAATTAAAAAAAAAGAATAAATTCTAATGTAATAAAATAAGTATATATAGATGTTTTAATAAAATATTTAAATAAATGTTATAATAAAATGCATTTTAAAATAAACGGTTATTTATATATATATATATATATTGTTTCAAATATTTTAGGTAAAAGGGTTTCGACTGACAAAACAGTTTTATTTGGGAATCTCTGGATTATTGGATATATTTCACATAATCATGTGATAATCACCACCTTTTCATGTGATTTCATTAATCTAAAGCATAAAATGAATCCCTGATTTTCTCAGAGTCAGAAGCCCGGCACATACACTCTCCGGCAGCTGTGCGCCACGGTGGGCCGCGTCCAGTTCGTTCTGCCTCATATTTACCCTGTGGTTCAGTATGAGGTTTACTCCCAGGAGCCTCAGCTCACCATCCAGCCTCTCACAGGTCAGTGAGAGCTGAGACGAGAGCGCTTGTGTCCCCATCACTCGTTTAGGAATCTGTTTCAGACCTGACATTTCTTGTTTTCTCAGAGAACCTGTTGGCTGGGTTACCGCAGCAGGTGAAGTTCACCATCCTGACGGGTCACTACACAGTGAAGAAGGGCGATGCTCTTCAGCTGAGTAACACAGACTCCATGCCGGTGCTGCATTCATCCACATGCACCGCCCGCATCCTCAGCAGCACCGGAGGTGAACGAGAGTCACAGAGAGATCATAGAAATAACCATGAAATAAGTGACACCTAGAACTGAAGTGATTTGATGTGTGATTGTCTCAGAGCTGGTGGGTGAGAGCGCTCTGTCCATCCAGTCGTCTGAGAAGGTGACGAGCATCTCTCTTCCTCTGACGCCACCCTACCACACGCTGGAGTTCCTGCTGGATGTTCTGTGTCACATCCCATCATCCCCTGCGCGGGTGGAGAGCGAGCATCTGACTAACGGTCAGATCAGTCATCGCGCCCGCAGCAGAGCGCGCTTCAACAGCGGGATGGCCGTCATTGACCAGAAGGTTTGATACATGTGCAGAAATCATGCAGAAGTTACACTGATGATTGTTTTTGTGTTTATTGCTGATTCAGCCATAATGTATTAGTTGTTATAAATCTGTCATGTTTTGCTGGTTTTACTTTTTGATAATTAATATTATAATATTATATAGAATATATATATATATATTATAATATCAAAATATATTATTTTATATATATAAATATAATTAACTTTTAGTAAATTATATATTTATATTTATAAAATATTTTATATTATTCTTAAATAAATTGTGTGAATATATATATATAATATAATATATACAACACAATTTTATTTTAATGAATATCTAATATTAAAAATTAAATATTATTAATAATTATAATAATAATAATAATAATAATATATTAAATAAAAAAATGCCAAAATAAATCTTCCAAAAATATTTTCATAATATATTATATATAAATTTTTTATTTAAACAAAAAAATATATTTGCATATTTAAAATTACGCATTTGTGTGTGTGGGTATATTATAATATATAAATATATATATATATATATATATATTTTTTTATTGACTAAATATATATTAAAAATTAAATATTATCAATAATAATAAAAAATGTCAAAAATAAATTCTTCTATATATATATATATATATATATATATATATATATATAATTTAAATGTAAAAATATTTTTGATATTTTATTTTAATGACTAGAAATGATCTCTTTGAAATACATTTTACACAATATAATTAAAGACAAAGAGTGTCACTGAAGGCCCTTCAGCACTCACAGGTGTGATATAACAGTCTTTTATCTGTTGGTTGCAGGTGTCTGTCGATTGTCCCTGGTCCATTTACTCGACGCTGGTCTCTCTCACCTTCCACGTGCCCTTTAAAGTCAAACACTCATTGCTGTCTGCAGGACGGAGGTACTGACCCCTCTTGACCTCTCATTGTTACTATAGTAACCAGTGGTTTGATGTGTTTCCTGTGTGGTTTCATCTCAACAGGAAGTTCATCCAGGTTTGTCTTCAGAATGTATCGGACACTAACTTTAAGCTGACCAATCAGACGCTGGCTGAGAATCAACACACACCGTCACTGGAGCTGCTCTCTCTCAACACTAAAACACACAGCGTGAGTCTGACCTACTCTGATTGGTTCTAGATAAATAGGGCTAATCGGCTCTTTTGAACAAATCTCTTGAGTGAATGATTCAATGACTCACAAAAACTTAACTTTTTTTATTTCTAATCAGCGTTTTTGAACAAATCTCTCGAATGAATGATTCAGTGACTCACTCAAAAAGACTTGTTTCTTTACAAATCAGCTCTTTTGAACAAATCTCTTGAGTGAATGATTCAATGACTCACAAATACTTCACTTGTTTTATTGCTAATCAGCGTTTTTGAAAAAATCTCTTGAATGAATGATTAAATGACTCACTTATAAAGACTTGTTTCTTTACTAATCAGCTCTTTTGAACAAATCTCTTGAGTGAATGATTCAGTGACTCACTCAAAAAGACTTCACTTGTTTCATTACTGGATGAATCAGAGTTTTTGAACAAATCTCTTGAATGAATGATTCAATGACTCACTCATAAAGACTTGTTTCTTTACTAATCAGCTCTTTTGAACAAATCTCTTGAGTGAATGATTCAATGACTCACAAATACTTCAATTGTTTTATTACTAATCAGCGTTTTTCAATGAATCTCACAAATGAATAATTCTATGACTCACTAATAAAGACTTGTTTCATTACAAATTAGCACTTTTGAATGAATGATTCAATGACCCACTCACTAATCAGCACTTTTGAACAAATCTCTTGAATGAATGATTCAATGACTCACTCTCAAAGACTTCACTTGTTCCATTATAAATCAACGTTTTTTAACAAATCTCTTGAATGAATTAATTCTGAATGTTCGCTGTGATCATACTTTAATAGACAGAGTGAATCGTTGTCATTTAGGAATAAGATCTCATGTGTGTTTGAATTGAAATCACAATCTTTTAGCGATTAATCGTGCAGCTCTACCGAGACTCTGTCAGTGATCTGTGTGTGTGTGTGTTCAGGTGGTGTTCAGTCAGCAGTGTGTGTTCAGCGTGTGGGAGCTGCAATGGAGCGGCGTGCCGCCCGTCTCTCTGCAGTGTGTGTTCTCAGCCAGTTTCGCTCCTGCAGACGCACCAGACTCGGCGCTCAAACCCTACAGCTACGAGTTCGCAGTGGAGAGAGTTTCCGTGAGTCTCGTTCTCTCGCAGACAGACGATCAACTGCGCCGCAGCATCAGTTTAATGCATCACATGTTTGTCTGTGTCAGACTCTGTACAGCGTGAGAGCGGAGATCCGTCCGGCCGCAGGCGAGCAGCACTGCCGCACCGGCACCCTCTGCAGGCTGGAGGTGTCGCTGACGCGCCTCACTGAACCCAACGACGCGGACCGGTCCGACGAGGAGTTCAGCGAGACGGAAGGTCTTCGCACGTCACGACTGATGTATGAAAGGTACGACAGCTGAAGATTGAAGAAACATGAACTTGATCAACATCAAGATTTCAGGTTCAGATGTTTTCCAAACTGGGGTTTGTGAGTTAATGAAAAGCTAATAATTAATTAAATCATAAAAATGTCAAATTAATTAATAAATAATCTTTTACCAATAAAAATAAATTGCTTACTAAAACATATTTTTATGTTTTTCAAACTGGTATTTGTGAGTTAATGAAAAGTTGATGATAATTAAATCATAAAAATATAAAAATAATGAATAAATCATTTTAAAATTTTACCTCCCCCCCTCCCCCCAAAAATAAAGCTTTTTCAAAAAAAAAATATTTTTCAAACTGGTATTTGTGAGTTAATAAAAAGCTAATTATTAATTACATCATAAAATTGTCAAATTAATGAATAAATAATTTTATAATTTTATCCTAAAAATAAATCGCTTACTAAAAACATTAAATTTTTTATGTTTTTAATGAAAAGCTGATAATAATTAAATCATAAAATATCAAATTAATAAATAAATCATTTAAAAATATTACAAAAAAATAAATAAATCACTTACAGAAACAACATGATATATTGTGTTTTTCAAGCTGGTTTTTGTGAGTTAATGAAAAGTTAATAATAATTAATACGGAAGAGGATTAGGGCCAAGCAATAATAAAAAATAAAACCATCTCGAGATTAAAGTTGTTAAATTTTGAGAAAAAAGTCGAAATAAATGTTGAGAATAAACTCATTAAATTTGAAAAAAAATTAAATTATTAGAAAAAAAGTATTAAATTATGAAAAAAAGTAATAAATTAATGAGAGAAGTCATAATTTAACGACTTTTTTCTCGTATTTAACAAGTTTATTCTCAACATTTTTTATTTAGACTTTTTCTCGAATTTTAACGACTTTTTTCCTCGTAATTTAACGAGTTTTTTCTCGTAATTTAACGAGTTTATCTCAACATTTTATTTTGACTTTTCTCGAAATTTTACGAGTTTATCTCGTAATTTAAACGAGTTTATTTTCAACATTTTATTTCGGCTTTTTTTCGACGAAATTTAACGAGTTTTTCTCGTATTTTTATTCTCACATTTTATTAGTTTTTTTCTTTTTTCGTTTTTTCTCGAATTAACGAGTTTTTCTCGTAATTTAACGAGTTTTCTCAACATTTTATTTTCACTTTTTTCTCGAAATTTAACGAGTTTTTTCTCGTATTTAACGAGTTTATCTCACATTTTTTCGAAATTTAACTTTTTTCTCCGTTTCTCGAATTTAACGAGTTTTTTTCTCGTAATTAACTTCTCAACATTTTATTTAACTTTTTTCTCGAATTTAACGATTTTTTTTTCTCAAATTTAATGGGTTTATTTCTACATTTTTATTTCGACTTTTTTTTCTCGAATTTAACGAGTTTTTTCTCAACATTTATTTAGACTTTTTCTCGAAATTTAACGATTTTTTTTCTCGTAATTTAATGGTTTTATTCTACATTTTATTTTCGACTTTTTTCTCGAAATTTAACGAGTTTTTTTTCCTTATTTACTTTAACGAGACTTTTTTATTTCTCGAAATTTAACATTTAATAGTATTTCTTTTCTCGACGATTTTTTTCTCAAATTTTATTCAAACTTTTTTATTTAGATTTTTCTCGAAATTTAACGGAATTTAATGAGTTTATTCTCACATTTTATTGACTTTTTTCGAAATTTACGAGTTTTTTTTTCTCTTTAACGAGTTTATTCTCAACATTTTATCTCGACTTTTTTTCTTGAAATTTAACGAGTTTTTTCTCGTAATTTACGTTTATTCTCAACATTTTATCTCGACTTTTTTTCTTGAAATTTAACAACTTTAATCTCGAGATGGTTTTATTTTTTTATTATTGCTTGGCCCTAATCCTCTTCTGTAAATTAAATCATAAAAATGTCAAAATAATGAATAAATTATTTTAAAATGTTACCCCAAAAAATAAATCACTTACTAAAAAATGACATTTTTTATGTTTTCCAAGCTGGTTTTTGTGAGTTAATGAAAAACTAATAATAATTAAATGACAAAAAAAAAACGTCATATGAATAAATCATTTTAAAATGTTGCAAATGAAATTAAAACACTTACTAAAACATGAAATTTTATTTTTTGACCTGCATGTCATGTGACCATTAACAACATCAGAGAACCATGATCATGTGATCATGTTGTTAAATTATCCAAATGTTATTTTAAAGCAATTAAATATTTTTGCTCAAAAGTGACCATTTTTCCCATCATTCCTGCTGGTGTCACGGATGAATTTTGCATTGTTTTGTATGTATTTTAAATTTAAATTATTTAGATATAAAAACAGCAGTAATTATTTGCATTATAATTTGAAAATGGAATAAAATAGTTTTAATTGAATGTC
The DNA here is from genome assembly GCA_028476615.1 of Culter alburnus. Classification (NCBI taxonomy): domain Eukaryota; kingdom Metazoa; phylum Chordata; class Actinopteri; order Cypriniformes; family Xenocyprididae; genus Culter; species Culter alburnus. The sequence continues at coordinate 532,101 of JAOTNS010000081.1, read as the reverse complement.
CCTTTCCAAATGAAGACATGCACTAAAGGTTTTTTTAATCCCATAAAGAAGTTTTCTGATTTATTCATTATTTGGATGATCTGTGTGTGTGTGCAGTGATTGACAACCACAGTAACTGGGCGGTGTGTGGCAAGAGTTCAGGGGTCGTGTCTATGCCGGTCGCTGCCATGGCGACACACAAGGTTCAGATGGAGATCATGCCTCTGTTCGCGGGTCAGCTGCCCTTCCCCAACATACGTGTGTTCAAGTACCTGCCGCATCACGCCAGCGTCGTCATCCAGCCCGACACAGGTCAGCTCACGGCATCACTTATTAGAAGTTTGTTTTTTTTTTTTTTTTAGTTTTTCCCAAATTCTGATTACATTTTTCTGTATGTTGTGTTTTATGATTTTTTTTTTTTACAAATTTATCAAAAGCAACTTGAACATTTTAATACATTTTTTAAACATGGAATCAAATGAAAATACACACTGCATCACATTGCATTTTTATTTTTCATTTTTTATTCAGTGCTACACAACAGAATAATCAAATAAACTCATAAAACTTGAACAGTTTAATAAATCTTTTAATGTGTAATCAAATGAAAATTCAACTCCTTTACATCAAAACATTGCATTATTATTATTATTTTTATTCAGTTTAAATTTATTAGAAGTACTTTTGCCTCTTTCTGTCATCATTTCTTTTGGTTTGTATTGAAGAGTTTTTTTCCCACATCATTGAATTCATTGGCTTTACTCTTCTAGAACTGACACACGATTCTGATTCATTTGAGCCGAATTCTGATTCGAATCGGTTCAGCTCTGCTTCATTTCATGTTTTATGATTCAATACAGATTTATCACCAAATAGCAATGAATTCATAAAACTTTAACAGTACAATCAATCTTTGAAAATGTAATCAAATGAAAATAAAACGGTTCCTTTGCAAAGAAACATTGCATTTTTAAATGTAATTTTTTAAGTTTACTCGATTTATTTTTATATTACCAGGTTTACTCTATAAATTAAAACATGAATGAGTGTGATATTCCTTAAAGATAATATTCTAATAAATTGTATTTAAGAAGTACATTTTACTTTTCCTGTCATAATTTAATGAACTTTTATTTTGGCTTTTATTTTGGGTTGTAATGAAGCACTTTGTCTGCCTCTCTCTCTCACACAAACGATTCTGATTCATTTGAGTGAATCGGTTCATTCGGACAGTCAGTTCTGCTTCATTTTGTTTTTGATTCAATACAGATTTATCACTAAAAAGCAATGAATTCACAATAGTTCCTTTGTAAAGAAACATTGCATTTAAGTTTTTTTTTAATCAATTTATTATATCTTCAATTTTTATTCAGTACTTTACTCTATGAATTAAAACATGAATGTGTGTGATATTCCTTAAAAATAATTGTATTTGTGAAGTGCATTATACTTTGTCTGTAATAATTGAATGAACTTTTATTTTGGCGGGTTGTAGTGAAGCCTTTGAGTGAATCGGTTCATTCGTTCAGTCCGTTCTGCTCGATGTGACTCATGATTGGTGTTTGTGCTCCGGCAGACTCGTGTCTGGAGAACGACAGCCTGTCGGTGCTGGATAAGGCTCTGGAGGATCAGGCGGACACGGCGAGTCTGCGGAGCCGCGGGAGCATTCAGTCTCTGGGCGAGCAGCAGCCGCGGGGCGTCCCGATGCCCAAACGCCAGGCCTTCGGACCCGGACAGGTGTTCAACGGCACGCAGGGACGCCAGGTGCTGGTGCTGCCCGGCACCGACCATCACGTGCTGGAGGTCAACGTCACATGACCCCGATGGACGGCCCCGGACGCCCATCTCTGCCGGACGCTCTCATTGGGTCGCGGGAAACACAAACGGACGTGTATGACTGGAGCCTGACACTGGCTTTAATTTGACTTCATTCTTACTCCGTCACGAGACACTAGACGGCATCCCTCAGACATCCCATAATGCCTTGCAGCCCCTCCTCTCCGTGCTCAGGTGTGTGTGTGTGTGTGTATGTGTGTGTGTCGCTTCATTCGCTGTATTCAGTGTGAGTGTTAGTGACGAGAGCGCCACCTGCTGTACATACTGTTGAATACATAGATGATATTTGAAGAGAAGCATCATCACTGAATCAATGATTGTTTCACTGGGATTTTGGGGATTTAGATATTTAACTTTTTTATTTTTTGAAGGTTTCTGGGGAAAACGAACATTTGCGCTTTATTGACTTTATTGACACAGTGTTGTTCGAACACGCCCCTTCCTGCTGACATCACATGATTGATGTGTCGTCGAATGATCGTATTTACACAAACACGGCATCAGAAAATCAGAACGACAATAAATGTTGTTTTTGTTTCATGCTTTGTTGTGAAAAACAGTCGTATTTCAGTCCACAACCAGGAGTTTTGCCTTTTTTGTTTGTTTGTTTGTTTGTTTGCATTCTGGCTATTTTCATGACAATTTAATCCCTTAAAAAAAGGAAATTGTAAATCAGTGTCATTTATAAATTCTAAATCTAAAATATAGTATAATAATATAAATATAACTATAAATATAATATAAAATATAAATGATATATAATTATAGATAAATATTTATATATAATTAAATTTAAAATATATTTATCTATAATTATATAAAATATATAATATATTTATTTATATTTTATATATATATAATTATATATAAATATTTTATATATAATTAAATTTTATTTAATTTTATATTATATATAATTAAATATAATCATATGTGTTGTGTATATATATATATATATATATATATTATATTATATATATATATTATAATTATTTTTTTGTCATTTATAATTATAAGTAAATATCACACTGGCTATATTTGTTAAAATCCCAAAAACTGGATTTTTATATTAAAATTATAATTAATTTATATATAATATATATATATATATAATCACTTTTGATTATATAAATGAGATTGATTTTTTTTTTTTTGGCATACAGTCATTAATTTTGGGGGAAATGTGTCATAATGATCATCATTATCTGTCATAATGCACAAAATCTTCTAAAAAAAAAAAAATCTTTAAAAAAAAAAAATGACTTGATTTTGGGATGAAATATGAGCTGTTTGTGTTTGTGTGATGATGTTTGTGTGTAAATGTCACAGATGGACGTTTGTGTTTTTAGTCCGTCAGGAAGGAAACGGTTTCAGGCTCGTTTGTTTGAACCTGTAAACACTAACAAGTGTGTGCGATTTGATCCGGAGCGTCTGAGACGCACGAATCTCTCCTGATCTCCAGCATTAGTGACGTTCAGGAGGAAGTGATGTTTCTCTCAAGAGGAGAACCTGCTGTGAATGGTTGCTTCAGTCCGTCCGTCTCGTGTGTGTCGTACGTGTTTCAGTCCTGAGAAAACAGATGAAGCTGTGTGTCGTCGTATGAAAGGCCAAAACTGATCACCTGTCCAGTTCATCCACTGCTCACTATTTATTTTGCTTTCCTCTGGATCGGATCAGGACCTCGTGATTCTCACTCATTTTGGGTGTCAAACGGGATGTTGGGTTTCAGCCCGTGACGTCAACAGTTTCACAAGCTGTTTGTAAATTGTCAATCAAACATCACAGATTGTATTTAGATTATTTAAATGAAAAGAATATGTACGCATTATACACTTGAAAATATACATATGTTTTAAAAGGGTGTTTGTTGTCTTGTTTTTCCATTAAAAAAAAAACTTTAATTTTTTTTACAGATCCTCGACATACAGGCTTCTAGATAGTTGCACATTTGCAACACTTTTTAAATAAAAAAAATACTAAAACAAGTGTTTTATATTTCTGTGAAAGACTTAATTTTCTAACAGATTAATCCATAAAGATGTCTACGGAAGAGGATTAGGGCCAAGCAATAATAAAAAAATAAAACCATCTCGAGATTAAACTCGTTAAATTTCGAGAAAAAAGTCGAGATAAATATTGAGAATAAACTCATTAAATTACGAGAACAAATTCGTTAAATTATGAGAAAAATGTTAAATTTAGAGAAAAAAGGCGAGATAAAATGTTGAGAATAAAGTCGTTAAATTATGAATTTGTTCTCATAATTTAACGACTTTTTTCTCGTAATTTAATGACTTTATTCTCATAATTTAATGACTTTATTCTCAACATTTTATCTCGCCTTTTTTTCTCTAAATTTAACATTTTTCTCATAATTTAACGAATTCGTTCTCGTAATTTAACGAGTTTTTTCTCATAATTTAATGACTTTATTCTCAACATTTTATCTTGACTTTTTTTCTCTAAATTTAACGACATTTTTCTCATAATTTAACGAATTTGTTCTCGTAATTTAACGACTTTTTTCTCATAATTTAATGAGTTTATTCTCAACATTTTATCTCGACTTTTTTCTTGAAATTTAACGACATTTTTCTCATAATTTAACGAATTTGTTCTCGTAATTTAACAACTTTAATCTCGAGATGGTTTTATTTTTTTATTATTGCTTGGCCCTAATCCTCTTCCGTAGATGTCAGTCCAAATGTTGTTCTTGCATTGATAGTTATTTTTTATCCATTTTAGGGATTCCCTTCCCTTTTTTAGGAATATTGCCACAAAAAAAAAGTGTATATATGTGTGTTATATATAATATATATATATATATATAATTACCTGCAAAAAATAAAATAGCTAAATTGCAAAATGTTTTGCTTTAATTGACATGATTTTATGAGCAAGATTGGTTAGACATTTAATAATCAAATTCAATTTATTTTTTATGGCACTAATTTTTAATGCTTGTTTATATAAAGAACTGGTTTGATTGAAAAGCTTCAATCGCATGAGATCAATGTGATAAAATCACTGAATGCATATTAATTTAGTTGCTTTAATAAGTGTGAAACATGTAAACAAATTTTTACAAATCAATTATTTTAGACATTTTTGTTTGAGAAAATGACAAAACAGTTAAATAAAAAATTCAAAGAAAATTAAAAAAAATAAATAATTAAAAAAAATTAAATGAATAAAAAATCATAAAAAAAAATCTAATCAACCCCTCAGATACCAATAAAAATTGTAATCGCCCCAAAAATAAAAAGAATAAAGACTATCTAATAACTGAAAAAATGAAATATCCAATCAACTATTAAATATCAACCAAATAATAAGAATAAAGCCTCCCTGTTCTGATGAAGGCTCATTCTTATTTTCTTGTAAGGATGATTTGCATCAATTATTGAAACAAGTCTTTAAAAAATAAATAGTTTCAGATCTTTTTGATCATTTGAGGAAATAACAAAATACAATAATCATTATTCATTATTAATAATTTATTGAAGTGTGCAAAGATAGAAAACCAGCAAGGAATGACAGCAGAGCTGAAGCTGAGAGACGCACAGACTCTCAGAGGAAACATAAATAAACCTGCGCTAAATAACTGGAAACATGTTCAAACACAATAATATAAAAACACGAGTATAAAAGAGTTTGTGTCGCGCTGCGTTCATCTCGCAGTGATTTTCTTTGAAACCCGACAAATTTTTGGCACAAGGTTCCATTTCTCCACATCCGGCGGTGAAAACTTCTTCCTGTCAGCTGACTTCCTCTGTAGCCTGATCACAGGAAACACAAAACACAAATGTTAGGGTTTTAAGATCAGCTCAAATTTATTCACACTACGGTTTACTGCAGATGTGTTTTCTGCAGGTTCACTCACATGACCAGCTTCTTGCGCTCTAAAGCTTTCCTGGTGGCGGCTGAGAGGAAGCCCTTTGCTTTATTATCCTGAAACACACAGAAGAGACTCATGAATGATGCTTTAAACCCCTGACCTCATCATTCGTACATGTATTCGTCTCGAACCGTCATGGTTCGGTGCATACAGTCAGACACAGGCAATTCACACTCCAATCCAGAAGGGGGCGTGCAGTAATGCAACACTGTTTGCTACAACAAGTAAAAAGCACAGAAGACAACGACGATCTATGCATAGATATGTTTACATGCTTCAGTAAAGGATGATTAGTTCAGTTTCTCACGTGTGGTTTGAGTCGCCGGTCTCGGCTCAGCTCTCGGTCGCAGCGGATCATCTGCATGCGCTCGCAGGAGCTCATGCTGAAGAAGATCTCGTGCAGCTCGTACCGCGCCGCTCGCAGCTGATAATGCAAACCGAGAGAGAGAGAGTCATGTGACCGTCATGATCCCGTGCAGTGTGTGTTCAGAGAGACGTCTGACCTGCAGTGTGACGCGATCCTGCAGCATGAGGTCGTGTCGGCCGCCGACGGACGTCTGCCGCTGGAACGTCAGCAGGAACGTCTGTGTGTCCTGAGACAACACACACACACACACACACACGGCTGTGAGATCACGGGACGCTTTACATGGAACCTGAAATCAAAACTCTTTATGGAAGATGTAGATATTATCCAGCAGGAACAAAACGTTCTAATCACCCAAAAAACAACTAATCCTCCCCAAAATAATTAAAAAATGTCATGTCTAATCACTCAAAGAAAATTAATAAAAATATCACCCAAAAAACATTAAACATAAAAGAATATATATTTTAAAACAAAATAGCCTAACCGTTAGCCCCCTCAAAAAAAACATCTAAATAAATAAATAATATATAATTAATAATAAAAAAATAAAATCACCCTCAGAAGATAAAAAATATCTAATTAATAAACAAATAAAAATATCTGATTACCTGACCCAAAAAATATCACAAAAATTAATAATAATAATAATAATATATTACACTAATAATATAATCACCCCCCAAAAAATCCCATAAAATATTATATACCCCAAAAATAAAAAATATCTATTTAATATATAAAAATTAAAACAAATTATTACCTGAACTAAAAATAAAACAGTATCTGATCACCCCCCCAAATTTTTTAAAACATTATCTAATCCACCCCAAAAGATACAAAATACCTAATTAATAAACAAATAAATATCTGATTACCTGACCCAAAAAACAATATCATCCCCCCAAAAAGTCACAAAAAATATAAATAATATATTGCACCAATAATCTAATCACCCCCCCAAAAATATAAAAATATTACCCAAAAATAAAAAATATATATTTGTTTGTTTGTTTATTAAGTTTTTATACCATGTTAAAAATATCTATTTAATATAAATAAATAAAAAATCTTATACCTAACCTAAAAAAATAAAACATATCTGATCACATCCCCCCAAAAAAAAAAAAATCAAATCACCCCAGAAGATAAAAAATACCTAATTAATAAACAAAAAATATCTGATTACCTGACCTAAAAAATGAGAATATCACCCCCTCCCCAAAAAAAGTCAATAAATAATACAAAATTATATATTACGCCAATAATCTAATTACCCCCCCAAAAAAATCTTTATCATATATTACCCCAAAAAGTATCTATTTAATATATAAATAGTTAAATAAATCTTATAACCTGACCTAAAAAATAAAAATATCTGATCACACACCCCTCCACCCAATAAAAAATTTATCTAAATCATCCCCAGAATAGAAAAAAATATCTAATTAATAATAAAAAAATATCTATTACCTGACCCAAAAGAAGAAGGAAAAAAAGAATATCACCTGCCCTCCCCCAAAACAATTGTCACAAAAAAAAAAAAAAAAAATTATATATATATATATATATATATATTATATATATATATATAAATATTACCCCAAAAAGAAAAATATCTAGTCACCCAAAAAAACATCTAATGATTGAAAATGTGTTGTCAGTACGGCGTCAGCAGGAGGTGGAGCTCACCTTGATGGTCCTAATTAATTAATTAAAAAATCTTAATACCTGACCTAAAAATAAAAACAGATCTCATCACACCCCCCCCAAAAAATAAAAAAAATGATCTAATCACCCCAAGAAGATAAAATATATCTAATTAATAAACAAATAAATATATCTGATTACCTGACCCAAAAAATACAAATATCCTCACCCCCCAAAAAAGAAAAAAAAATATTACCCCAAAAATAAAAAATATCTATTTAATATATAATTAAATAAAAAAAAATCTTATTACCCGACATAAAAAATAAAACAATATCTGATCACACACCCCTCTCCCCAATAAAAAAAATCCAATCATCCCCAGAATAGAAAAAATATCTAATAAATAAATATATCTAGTTACCTGACCCAAAAAATAAAAATATCACCTGCCCTCCCCAAAAACAATTGTCACAAAAATCAAAATATATATAAATAATTTATTACCCCAAAAAAGAAAAAAGATCTAGTCACCCCAAAAGAAAACTAATAAAGACATCTAATGATTGAAAATGTGCTGTCAGTACGGTGTCAGCAGGAAGCGGAGCTCACCTTGATGGTCCTGATGAGCCGCGTCACGCGTTCTGTGCGCAGGAGTCGACGGGTCAGGAAACCCCTTGCCAGCGCCGCCAGCAGAGGGCGACAGGACGCCACCAGAGACAGACAGCACTGCTGTGAGAGAGACAAACAGATGATGAGCGCTCATCAGACTCACTGCCTTCATATCTATGTGTGTGTGTGTGTGTGTGTGTCGCACCCGTGAGGTGTGGAGCGCGTCTGTAAGCCCAGCGTGTGTGCAGACAGATGAGCCGAGGAGCGAGGTCGACGTGTCCTCCAGACGTGAGCCTGCGCTGGGACACGGGAAGGACACGCTCCGCAGGAACTGGTACCGCACCGCTAACGACTGATAGAGAGACCGAACCACAGTCAGACAGACAGGATGATCAATCACAGACAATACAAGCATTTCACTTCCAGATGAGCTTGTGTTTTTGGGTGGAAAGACTGAATGTTTAATGTTTCAGAAAGAGTCTCTTCTGCTCACCAAGACTGCATTTATTTGATCAAAAATATGGTAAAAAATATGAAATAGTTTTACAATATAAAATAACTGATTTTTATGTGAATATATAGTAAAGTGTAATTTATATCCAATGATCAAAGCTGAATTTTCAGTGTCACATGATCCTTCAGAAATCATTCTAATATGATGATTTGCTGCTCAAGAAACATTTTTTTGACATGTTTTCAACATTGATAATAATCATAAACGTTTCTTGAGCAGCGAATCATCATATTAGAATGATTTCTGAAGGATCATGTGACACTGAAGACACTGAAAATTCAGCTTTGATCACTGGATATAAATTACACTTTACTATATATTCACATAAAAATCAGTTATTTTATATTGTAAAACTATTTCACATTTTTTACAGTATTTTTTATCTAATTAATGCAGCTTTGATGAGCAGAAATAGTTAAGTTCAGCTTCTGTTTTTATTGTTTTGGCAACAAACAATCCTGTCATGCCAATAAAACACTTTAGAATGACAGAACGAGAGAATACAAATGAAAAGGACAGAAGGATGACATAAGAGGGCACGTGGAGGTGAAGAGAGAGACGGTTAGGTGTGTTCAGGCACTTAAGATCAGCGGCTCATGAATTAAACACAATTATCCTCATTTTCTGTGTCAGTTCCCACAGTGAACACACAGACGGGTCATTAATATAAAAACATTAAAGCCAGTTCGATGCATAAATTAGAGGCAGTAATTAATGGCGTGAGCAGCTACAGGACCTGAAGGAGAAACGTGTGAAGCTTCGGCTAGAAACTAAACGAAACGTTTCCACAATCCTCTGGGCAGTTTCAGGTCTGATCATAGAGTCCCGATGCGTGTGCTGGTGAATGATTCAGTTAGAGATGTAATATATACCAGTGATCAGCTGACAGAGACAGATGAAACGTACTTTCTCTTTAAAATCCACATGACATCATGAACATCAGGACTCTTAAAGGCACAGCAGCTGATCTGCATGCGATCATGTGACTGATGCTCACCTGCAGTAGTTCCTGCTGTCGTCTGCGCTCTTCCTCCATCAGAGCCGTCACCTGATCCTCCTGCGTCTGCGCAGATGACTGCAGCACTGATGACATCACTGAACACATAAAGAACGGCACTGAATGTCACAGAGCTTATGATGTTTGGGAACGCAATTTGCGGAAGGAAGCATGTGACGTCTTTATGAATGGATCATTGAATCGCTGACTCGTTAAAAAACAAAACACTGATTCATTCAGGAATAAAACACTTTGATTGGAGCTATTTTCCTTGGCGAAACAGCAAAAATCTACAATATAGTATCTAAAATATTGTATAGAATCATATAGAATATATATCATATAGAAATAAGTCATATTTTGCCCCAATATATATAGAATTTCAGGCTCATTCTAACTACATTCTACTAGTCTACATCAGATCACACAGTAAAAGTGTGCACTATAAAAGGCATGTTTTTTGCAAAGAGAGTGACATACTCAATAATGTCAGCCCTCTTGTGCTCTTCGGTCACTTTTGAGTGAAAAAAATTGTTACGTTTTGATTTTTTTACTTCATCAGACTTGGTATGAACCCTTTGTGACTTCTGTTGCACTTGCAATGATTCCAAAAAGGTTAAAGGTATATTATATATATATATATATATATATATATATATATATATATATATATATATTTGTTTTATATAAATAAAATTAATGTATATTTATATTATATATATAATATATATATATATATATATATATATATAATATATATTATATATACACACCACACACACACAAAACAAAAATTCAGAGAATTTACATATCAGCCGCAACTCTCAGAATTTTTTGAAAAAAAAAAAAAATTATGGATTATTTGGATTATTGTATATCTACGGAAGAGGATTAGGGCTAAGCAATAATAAAAAAATAAAACCATCTCGAGATTAAAGTTGTTAAATTTCTAGAAAAAACTCGTTAAATTTCGAGAAAAAAGTCTAAATAAAATGTTGAGAATAAACTCATTAAATTACGAGAAAAAAGTCATTAAGTTTCAAGAAAAAAGTCGAAATAAAATGTTGAGAATAAAGTCATTAAATTACGAGAAAAAAGTCGTTAAATTACGAAAACAAATTTGTTAAATTATGAGAAAAATGTTGTTAAATTACGAGAAAAAAGTCGAGATAAAATGTTGAGAATTAACAACTTTAATCTCGCGATGGTTTTATTTTTTTATTATTGCTTGGCCCTAATCCTCTTCCGTATATATCTGGATTATTTAATTATATTATATTTAGAACTGTCAATTAATTAATTGCACATTTGTTCTGTAATTAATCGTGATTAAGTTTTTAATATTTTTATATTGTAATAATTTCACAGTTACTCAAAATTAATGTAGAAACAACTTAAAGACGGTATATTTTAAATATTTGTTTAATGGCATCTTTTTATGAATGAAGGCATGTGATGTCTCTATGAAATTGATTGTTTTTAAAACATTAAATTATAGACATTCAACATTACAGTATAATTGAAAGCTATCAATTTCAACATTTATTAGGCTCGTAAAGCTCCGTGTTTTGAAATCGCTATATTGTTGAAAAGTCGTTGCTTTGTTTTTTTGGTGCACAAAAAATATTCTCATCACTTTATAATATTAAGGTAGAACCACTGTACTCACATGAACTGATTTAAATATGTTTTTAGTACCTTTATGGATCTTGAGAGAGGAAATGTCATTGCTGGATATGCAGGCCTCACTGAGCCATCGGATTTAATCAAAAATATCTTAATTTGTGTTCTGAAGATTAACGAAGAAATAAATACGGGTGTAGAACGGCATGAGGTTGAATAATAAATGACAGAATTTTCATTCTTGGATGAACTAACCCTTTAAGACTTTATTTAACTCATTTAAGACTGCTCTTATGAGGGTACTCTGTTTTGGGCATTTTGGCATAATTCTGTGTTATTGTTTGTTCAAGCGCAAAAGAACTCAATACTGGTGTGTGCGTCTTTCTGCGTCACACGACACGACATTCACAGACAGTGTTTGTATTGTGGTTGAATGGTTTAAAAGCATTTGCATGAAGAAGAGCGTGATCATATGATGTAATGCTAGACAAATTATGATGGAAAAAACAGATGCTGCATTAATTGCATAAAATATTTTTAAAGCGTTAAACTGGAAAAATTAATCGCATGCGTTAACGCACTAACTTTGACAGCACTAAATTATATTGCAAAAATTGTGGAAATAAATCGATCTTATTTATTGCCTAAATATTACTTAGTTCCACAAATTTCTCTCATAATACAATATATATTAAATAAAAAATATTGTTGAACAAAAATATATAACTGATTTTACAGACAAAAAAAATACTGTGGGGAGTATGAGTGTGACCCCTGAATAAGGAGCACTACAGGGTTAAAATACGATAAAATACGAGCAATTACGATATTATCGTTTACCTATCGCAGTCATACCTCTAGGCGTGCTGGACCGCTCTCGTCCGGGAGTGAACGCTTCGCCCTCGTTCATCAGGAGCCTCCGTTTGACACGAGACACCCCCTCATGACCTCCCGTCTCAGGGGTCAGCTGCGTCCACAGGCTGGAGGGGGCGTCGACATCGTAAGACGAGCCAATCAGAGAGCTTTCTGCTTCATCTGCGTTTGTTCGCTCAGAATGATTTGCGGTTTCGGTGAGGACTCCTACGATTAAGCGACTGGTTTTGGTTTGGATCGAGTTTGAGTTCTCTTGACTTATCCCACAATCCTCTTCCTGAACCGTTTCATTGAAAGTGACCGAGGGTTGTTTAGTGCCGTTATCCTTTGGACTTCCTGTCTGTGAAAGCGTGAGCGTCGACTCCAGGTCTGAGATCAGCGCTTTAAGGCTGGACAGATTTAGTTCTAGCTGAGCGATCTGCTCTGTTTGCGCCGACATCATCCCTCCATTATTCGACGAGCCGAGGATGTTGGCATCAGCCGGAACGCTCGGCTCAGACTCGCTCAGAGCTTTCCGAACCGGACCCGGAATCCTGCTGGCCTTTTTGGTGCAGCGCACGGGACTTAAGCAGAACTTGGGCGTGGGGATGTTAGTGAATCTCTTACCCGCTGCTGAGGAAGATCTGGAGACGCTGACCGGCTTCTGTTTGGAGACGTACAGAGATCTGGCCGTAACAGGAAGTGCTGTGGACGTGGCCTGAGGAAGAGTGTCAATCTGAGCGTTATCTTCATCATGAAGGCTTTGATGGTCCTTCCTCTTCTCTCTGGCTTTCCTCAGCTCTGTCTTACAAGTCTGTTTGGGAAGGAGTTCCTCGTTCTCCTTATCGGACAGACTGTGCTCGGCTGCGGCTTTGGCTTTGGCTTGACTGCGCAGCTGACGCTGACGCCGCCGGTACTCTTGGGATTTCTTTAGCAGGTTTTGAAGGCTCATTCGATACGGACCCTCATCCGGGTCAGATGGAGGGTTTACCAGTTCTGTAACATTTTCTGAAGGCAACACAACATCCTCCTCCTCCTCTAAGAATGCTCCATCTACTGGAGCATGACTGATTATGTCACTTCCTGTAGTGGTCGGTTGTGTCGTATCTAAGGGGATGGCTACAGCCGGTCCCCCGTCTCCTTCAATCCAGCTGGAGTCACAGGTGACGTCTGTGTTGTCATTGGTCACATATCCCGATGACATCATCATCATCCGGCTGTGAGAATGATCGTCAGGTGCGTCATTCGTTCTTTGAGTTTTGTATCCAATGCCCTCAAACAGAACCGTGATCTGCGATTCGTCCTCTGGAGAAGCTCTCAGCTGATTGGCTGATTGGCCATTGAGAGCAGTTGACGTGAGCGGAGCGGATGAGATGATGTCATCGCTCTTGTATGTGTGTCGTTCAGCATCACTGATAAACTGACACACGGAAACAATGTGAGGAAGACATTAATCCATTTTTATTATGAACATGAATTAAAGGTGCAGTAAGCAATTTCTGAATTTGATCACACCAGACGCGAATGAAGCGTTAAAGGAACACTCCACTTTTTTTTTGAAAATAGGCTCATTTTCCAACTCCCCTAGAGTTAAACAGTTGAGTTTTACCGTTTTTGAATCCATTCAGCCGATCTCGGGGTCTGGCGGTACCACTTTTAGCATAGCTTAGCATAGTTCATTGAATCTGATTAGACCGTTAGCATCCTGCTCAAAAATGACCAAAGAGTTTCAATATTTTTCCTATTTAAAACTTGACTCTTCTGTAGTTACATTGTGTATTCACACCGATGGAAAATGAAAAGTTGCTATTTTCTAGGCCGATATGGCTAGGAACTACTTTTCATTTTCCGTCTATCTTAGTACACGATGTAGTTGGAAAATGAGCCTATTTTCAAAAAAAGTGGAGTGTTCCTTTAAGCGCGAGTGATTTACATGTTAAGTCAATGCAAAGACGCGAATAGACATCCAGCGGCGCAAATGACGCAATTTGTGCGAATGAGGCGCACGCAAATTGAGAGTTTCGAGCATTTGATGCACGTAATGCGTGATTCGCACGAATTGAAAAATCTGAACTTTGGCGAAAATTCGTGCCACGTTAACCAATCAGGAGCTTGCTCTAGTAATGACGTGATTACAACGTAGCGAGCGGAGGCAGAAATCCGAAACAACAATGGAGGACAAAATCATCGTCACTGTACGATACATCTTCATACTTTTATAGAAACAGGAATAAAAAGGATCTTGCTTGAAAGAAATTGAGTGAGGAGGTCAGACAATCTTTATGGTCTTTACTCAATTTGAGTAATATATTATATATATATATATATATATATATATATACATACATACATAGAGACTACAAGCTAGCTAAAGCTGGCAAACTGAGCTTATTCCGCATTTTACAACTACTTTCCCGCTGACGAGTTGATGTGTTTATTCAGAGGAAGTGAGCAGAAACAAGACTGGAGCTGCCTGGCAGAAGCCCCTCTCATGACACGAATTCGCGAATTTCACACGCGAATGAAGCGAGTAAACTCAAAATGTTCAAGCGTCCAACTACATGTGAATAGCGCGATTTATTCGCGCAAGTCGCATTTGGTGTGAACGCCCCATGAGAAATGCTGTTGACAGTGGATCAGATCGAGCACCAAAACACACTTGTAGCCAATCAGTATTAAGGGGCGTGTCCACTCATTAGGGAGGAGGTGCCAATGTTGCATAGCATGTTTGTGAATTTGGCTATAAAGCTATAAAGATCCCCTACCTAAAATGATCACACCCCTATATCTTTAGCCCCGCCTCCAAATTCACAAACGTGTTTCTCAAAAATCACTTACTGCACCTTTAAAAAAGTAAATTTGATGTCAGCTGTTTTGATGTATGATTTTTAGATTGAAGCTTTAATAAAAGCAGCATGATAAATTTATTAACCATTAAATAAACATAATAATCAGCATCAGGTCATATGAAATGTCTCAGAAACTCACGCTGACGTGAGACTCTTCCTCTCTCCTCTTCTTCTTCATCATCAGACTCATGGCTGTTTCTCGCAGTCGTCTCATCTCATCTCTCTGCTGCTCATTCAGCTAACAAACAAACACACATTAGCATATGTGCATGTATAATGAGAAGATATGAATATGATGATGCTCATACCAGAGGAGGAAGGACACGAGCTCCATGAAACACGATAAGTGACGATGGTCTCTGCGAGTCGTCATCATCATCTTCATCATCATCATTATAATGACTGTTATAAAGTCTCTGAATAAAATCTTCATAACTCTCCATGACACTGAAACACACGAAAACATCAAACTGAAGCTGTCATGACACGATAAACAGAGTCAGCTCTGCTCATATATGGTTAAAATCTTCTAAAACACATTAATTAAACTTTATAACCGTGTAAAGCATAAGCAGAAAAGATAAATCATATTTCTAAGCGTTTTACCTGGTGTGTGAAGTTAAATCTTTATCATCATGTCTGTTTACACTCGACTGCTTCCGCTCACAATAACGACCGTTAAAAACGGACTGGAGTTTCTCATGATTTGGATCCGGACTGACAAAAGCAGCGTCTGTTTAAATCTAAACAACATTTCAACGTATAATTTACAGATAACATTTATTACTAAGCTATTATTCTATTAGAGATTTCGGAGCAGTTTGTCAGTAAAACAAATTCATTTTTAACCCCATTCTGCTGAATGTTATCCAGCCCACGTTTTACAGACGTCCCGACCGGTCCCAACGCACGCGTGAAGCGCGCTATTCAAGCGCTGATAATCGCGCGGGAAAGAGGCTCTACTGCCCCCTAGAGACAGGGATGAACGGATTTCGCCATTATTACAGGATCTTTCAGCAGAACAAAAGAACACAATGACGGTGTTTTACAATCAATATTATTATAGGATATAACAAAGCCTGTCTCAGATAGAAAGTGAAGTGATTCTTAGAAAATTGTGATCTCACATTTTAGCATATTTAATTTTTTTTTAAATCTCATATTTCAAAAAGATAATGCAAAATCATTCACAAAAATCTTATGCGTTAAATATGTATATGTTAAATAACATTCATCCTACACCTTTATAAGAATTTTATATATATATATATATATATAATTACTGCACTCAAAAAGAGCAATTTCTAGTTGAGTATATGTTCACTATAGACATTTCCATGACTTTTTAAGATATTCCCAACATTCTAAGAACGTTTTGCTAACATTCCCATTAAAGGAATAGTTCACCCAAAAATGAAAATTCTGTCATCATTTACTCACTCTCAAGTTGTTTCAAACCTGTATGAATTTCTGTCTTCTGTTGAACACAGAAGAAGATATTTTAAAGCATGTCTGTAACCAAACACTTGATGGACCCCATTGACTTCCATAGTATTTTTTTTCATACTATGGAAGTCAATGGGGTCCATCCAGTGTTTGGTTTCCAAGATTCTTCAAAATATTTTCTTTTGTGTTCAACAGAAAACAGAAATTCATACAGGTTTGAAACAAATTGTGGGTGAGTAAATGACAGAATTTTCATTTTTGGGTGAACTATCCCTTTTTTAATGTTCTCTGAACGTTTAAAACAGCAAATTATTAAACACTTTATGTGGACATTAAGGGAACATTCCATTTTAACATTTTCTTTCATTCTTTTTCAAGTTGTCTGGATTCCATTTTACGGTTATTGTATTGTAATGTATTGTACAAGTATTGAAATTATATATTTTTTTGTATTATTATTAGTGTTAGTATTATATTACATTTGAAATGTAGAAAAATTCTACTGTACAACAGCAATATATTTCTGTCATATATATATTTCTGAACTTTTATTTTGACGGGTTGTCGTGAAGACCTTTGAGTTTTTGACCTGTGTTTATGATATATGCAGATGACAAATTCCGTGACATTCCGCGTTATATAGTAAATTAAGTTTTTATGACTGGATTCCGCATTTCCAGCCATGTTTTCCGTATCACGGAAATCATAGTAGGCTACTACTTACTACATGTTGTACCATCAAACGAGATGTTACATCATAACAGACATTTTTTTTTTTTTTTTTTTGTGGAAAGAGCCATAAATCTTCAGTTTATGTCCACTTACAGTGATTCAACGCTAGCGGTCATTTATTAGGAGAGTAAATACACAGATGAAGATGAGACTCAAGTGAGGGACTCCAGAGAGGAAATGACATCAGTGATGGTCAGAAACACTGGTAAAGCGTTGGTCTGCGAGGCAGAAGTAAACACAGATCTGTCTGCATGTCGCAGCACCTAGACGTCCCTCATGACTCTGTCATGTTTTACTAATGTCAGGCCAAAAATACGCCCGCCGAGAGCTGCTTCAAACTAGGTCATCTGCTACCTTTCTTTCTCTCGCTCGCTCTCAGCCTCTCTTTTCAGGGTCCATGGAAAAAAAAAAATAAAATAAAATGTGGCAATGCTATTCATGGCACACCTAAAAAAAGGTTTTAATTCAGGAATATTTCTTATGCATGTTAAATTAGGTCAGACACACTTATCAGAAAAAAAAAAAATCCTCACAAACCAGGTCTGTTTTTCAAAATGTATTTATTAGTCATATACAAAATAAAGTAAGCTGTATATCAACAAACATACAGTATATACATCAATAAATTAAAGGACGCCCCAGACTGACTGATACAGTTAATTTCATCATTATATACCAATACATTATATTACTTATCTACAAATTGCAAAAGTACAATAACTTAGTTGATAAATACTTACAATTAAATGGACTTTCACGGTATCTATATTTCCCATACAAAGAACTATGATATCTTAATTTAATACACCCCATACAGAAAAACAATTTTTTTAGACAAAAAAATCCATCGTAATAAACTCACAGCAATTTATAGCTTGACATTTCTGACCGTTTACACCAGAGACAAACTGTCTGAACAGCTTGTCGAGTCGCTGATGGGGGAGAAAAAGTTGGGAAAAGGGGGAAAATCCAATATTATGAAGCGATTAAAATGTTATTTCACCTTTAGAGAACGTATGTTTCAGGCTGCGACCAACGCCAACAATAGTGCTAAGATATACAGGAGATTTCCTCGTTTTAATCGATCTGAAAGTCACAAATCTAGAGGAAAAGTCACCAAAAAAAAAAAAAAAAAAAAAAAAGATCCGTTAGCAGCGCGATAAAGAGTTAATGATTGACACCTTTTCAAACAGCTAAAGCGCGCCAAACCTGACGTCAAACCCTAACGGCAAACGGGAGAAATGAACTCTTTCAAGATCGTTGACTCGTTTTTCTTCAACCTGAAATGAAACATCTTAATGCGTGTCCCACGAGGACCAGGAAAGAGAGAAAAACGTCTGTTGGGAAGAGCAGAAACACATTGGGGCATGACAAGAACGAATAAAAGTCAAGATAATGTGGAAGTCTGAGAGTTTGCGGGAGAAGTAGGACAAAGCCTGCAATTCAAAGGTAGTTCAGGCTTTGCCCAGCAACAGACCGGACGCTTGGGAGCGTCTCTGACCTCCGATTGCATTCGTTAAAGGCCTGTTCACACCAAGAACGATAACTATATTTGCGTCCACACCAACGAATGATAACGGTCTGTTTATTGTAAGCTCACGCGCTGCGGTTTCAAAGTGTGTACAACATGGTTTTTGCTGTTCTTGTTGCATGTACACGGCTTTAACCAGCAGAAGTCCTCAGCATGCTATGTTTGGAGTGTGAAATCGATCTAATCTAACAGTGAATTTAGCTGAAGAAGCATATAGTGGAATAAAAACAATGCCTTTTTCTTTTTAACTTCATCGGACTCTAGCGCTGGATACTTGAGGTAATTTTATTTTACACTGTTTGCTAGCCTGGCATAATTATCTCATTGTTAATATTCATAATTAATTCCAAGAGTATGACCGATTGTTTTCCATATATACATGTTCTTTAAAATATCCTTGAGAAGGGGGTTTGACTTGTTAAACAGTGGTGGCTTTTTCTGGACCTCGGCGACGGCCATTTTAAAAGCCACGAGCACTAAATTAGAATGGATTCTGATTGGCTGTTAGTGTTTTATCGTTCAACAGCTAGAAAAAAATCGTCCAGAAAATGATCCCAACGATATCGTTTCTCTATATCGTTATAGCTGTGAACAGTGCTATTTTTGAACGATTTTTATAACTTAATATTTATTGTTATATTTATAGTTATCATTCTTGGTGTGAACCAAAGTCCCTTTAAAGGCCAGAACACACCAAGCTGACGGCAACGAACTAGTGGCGACGAAAGCAGACTGTGGGGTTGGCTCACGTCGGCAGCGTCTGTGTCCAAAGTAAAAGCCGACGAGGACCAACTTCAGCTGACGGTGTGGAACACACTGAGAAAACTTAGTCGCCGACAAGTTTTCTCAGTGTGTCGTCGGCTTGGTGTGTTCCTGCCTTAAGACAAGTCATTTCACTTGGCGGCCATCTTTGAAACGCCTCTCAGGCATGCAAGTGCAGCTCCTATCTCTTTGAATGGGGAAACATCAAATTCTCCAAAGCTGTTTGCCAAGCTTTCGATTAAATTTCATATTTGTAATCACCAATCAAATCTAACAACAACGGTCTCATAATTTTTCTTTCAAACGCTCAAATCAAGACAAAAAAACAACTGTATTTTTTAGGCTGGATCAAGCTCATGCGCAGACGTAAATGCGCGTCTCTTGTGCCTTATTTCGAAGGCGCGCATCTGACTGTTTCTATAGAAACCGGTGCTTCTAACGGCTGCTGCAGTGATGCGATGACTTTACCAGTCAGCGATTGGCTCTTATTTAGAAGGCGGGACTTATTGCGCCATATTGCGCGTTTCACTTTCTCCCATTCTCCCAAAACGATAGGAGTCTTGTGTTATTCTATAGTCTTTGGTGTGAACGGGCCGTTAGAACTACAAGCAGATTGGAATGATTTTAGAGAGATTCCACCAAGTCTGAGTGTTTTGGCTGCAACCAGGATTGTCTTACTTCACTGTTAAGAAGTGAACGGCCTCCTGGGACACGGCACTGTTTCTAACAGGGGAAAAAAAAGACTCATTCAAATGAAAATATAGACGTTAAATGCTCAGTTGCAAAGCCCTTGTTGGGTAAATCTAGACGGCAATCGCTTTCTGAAGAAATGCTGCACTTTTACGACAACTTCAAGGACAGAAAACTATTCCTACCGAGAGGTCGTGACCCCTCCCTACCGCCAGCTGATTTGCATATAGGATCACAAGTCACCACGACGACCATAACGACAACAAGCCACTCCTCCTGGAAGAGAGATCGGAGAACATCATCAGGAGCGTCATTATTGGGCAGTAGTGCTACCTGACACACGAACACTTCAACGAAAATCACATCGTCATCATCATTGTTTGCGAGTAAACTAGAAGTATTATTATTTTTTTGTCTTCAAAACCGCCTATACAATGCCGGACACGCCACAAAACCGCTACCATTGGTTACGAAAGCAATGCCGAGATGGAGCAAAGACTTTGTTACAAAACGATTTCACAGATTAGCCAGTCAGAGGAAGTTATTTCTGTTGATTTACATCAATAAAAAAAAGAAAAAAACCCTGTCGTACAATTATACCCACAATGAATTGGTTCTTAAAATGCCAGATCTGTGCGGTGGGACCGGACTGGGTGAAATCACTGAAACATCATCAATGAGAAGTTCAGATCTTTTGAAGCAGATGTGGCCTGTTGAGACTGTCACAAGATTAGACTCTTGTGCTGTAGAGTGTTAATGCTGCGTTCACGTCATATCGCAATTACTGCCGATTCCAAAAAGAACAAACACTGTTACAAACGTTTTTGTAACTGTGACGTTAGAGCTGCACAATTCTGAATAAACCGAGAATCACAATTTTGATTCTGAAAACGATTCTGAACTAAGCAAAATAACGTAATTTACTAGAGGTTCTAACAAAATGTTAATTGCTGCAGTCTATTTAAAAAAATAATGAATTTTAATTTATATATATATATATTTTTAAATCCATTTGAATGAATGATTCAATGACTCACTCAAAGACTTCACTTGTTTCATTGCTGGATGAATCAGCGTTTGAATGATTCAATGACTCACTCAAAGATCTCACTTGTTTCATTACTAGATGAATAAGCATTTTTGAACGAATCTCTTGAATGAATGATTCAATGACTGACTCATAAAGACCACTTGTTTTATTACTGGATGAATCGGTGCAATCACGATCTTTTAACGATTAATCATGCAGCTCTATGTATGGAAGCATCTGCAACTTGTAAAATGTCATTTTATTCATGCATGTGCAGTATTTCGCTGACACATTTAACATTATGTGCATTGCAATAGAAACAATTTCACAGTCCAAGGATGGACAGAATATACAAATTGTAACATAATTATGTTAATAAGTCTCATTACTAGGGATGCACCAATGTATTGGCCAATAATCTGTATCGGCCGATAAAAGCAATTATTTTCACTATCAGCCATTGGCCAATTGTTTAAAAACAGCCAATAATCAGGGCCGATTATATTCTGTCAATCAAAAGTTGGCGGAAAAACGACTACATGCTGTGAATTTAGGGCTGTCAAAGTTGACATGACAATAACTCAACACTTAAAAAAATAGCGGTGTTAAAGCAGGCTCTTTTTGACCCTATAAATCACCCGTAGTTCAAGCCAGGGTTGCCAGGTCCGTGGTTTTTCCCTACACCAAACCTTATTTGTAGCGCCTCTCATCCAATAATTGCAAATATCTTTGTGCTTGTTACTTCTGATAAGAAACAAAGACTCAGCTTTCTAAATTCTGTCCATTTTACCATGAAATCCAAACCAAAAAAAGCGTTTTGGCGCACTTAAATGTGATCGTGACAGATCGCTGTAGCACGGAGCGCGAGTCTTTTCTTCCACTTTTCAAAAAACATGAATGAACATCAGAATGTATGTTTAAAGATACAGTACAACTTACTGAAATTAATCATGTCTTATGTAATCAATCAACCAATGTTTAAATCGTGGAAATTATTATATCTGAAAATAAATAGCAGTTGAATACAATATTTTGGCTCAGTTGTTAATTTTAACCTCTAATATTATAGTAATGTACCAAATGAGAGGGTTCCCTGTATATTTACAGCATTAGTTGGAAGAGACTATCAAACTATATTGGTATCAGCAGATATTCTAAATAATCGGTATCGGCGGAGAAATTTAGTATCGGTGCATTTCTAATAATTACGATTGAGACATGAACACAGCATTACAACAGTTCTGAGTTTTACATCTTTTCTTAATTAAGAAACTTTTTGGCCAAAAAAAAGAGAATAATAGGGATAGAGACAGCTCTTTCTTTGTTTTAAAGGTAGAGAAAAGGAATATTTTGAGCAGCTTTGCAGCATGAAGAGCAGCCGTAAGTCACATCGCTTGTTTAAATCAGTGCATTTAAAAGGAGTCACTTCCCTGGCATTTAAAGAGAAAACAACAGGAAAAAAAAGAAGAAAAAAACAACAACAAATATACCATAGAAACGTATTACACCAAAAATATATAAAAATCACACGTCACATAAAAAGGACTCAAACGCAGGCGATACGGCCGCTTCCCCTCCTTCGTTTGTGTCCCGTCCACTTAAACATGGAACACACAAACTTTCAGTCGCACACAAACAATCGCAGGGATTCTGGGTAACCGGCGCTCATCGCCTGCGTTGGGCTGAAATCAGAAGATAAGAGCATCACATCCACATCGTAAACAACACCGCCACCTCACCAGTACAAATCACACCACACGCGCTAGTCCACAGTTTTACGCGCCTAGTCACTAGAAAAAGCTATTGACTTCAATAGTTAAGCCACTTTTGGTACAATTGCAAAAAAGAGAGCTATCAAACAACTTTATAATTCTTTTTTTAAATGTTTTATAAATAATGCAAGATACTCTGTTCTTTTTTTTTATAAAATTCAAGACTCCACCATATAGACAAAGATTTTTAGAATACGTTACGCAATGTCACAGCAACAAAGTTATGGTAAAGCTTGTGAGATTTCACCAGTTTATGTCTTTCAGTCAGTCTTTCAAAAACAGAAACTTGTTTTTTTGTTCGCCATATTTCATTCTCGTTTTTAGTGGGAAAAAAAAAAAAAACTCTGGATCTACAAACAACGAAAGACATTATAACCTTGACTCTGAAGGTTACACAACATGAAGCAATTCACCATAACCAAATGACAAGAGAAGGTTACACAAAGCAAACAAAACCTCAAAATTTAACATTGCACAACATAAACATGTTATTGCCTTGCCGATAAAGATTATCTCCTGTCTTGAAACAGACGACTGGAGCACATAAACTGGTGGCAGATTATTCTGATAGCTACCATATGAACAACATCAGCTGATTTGACTCCGCCTCCACTCCTCCTGCCCGTCAGTGATTGGTCAGTGCATAAATTAGGCTCAGGTAAAGGGAGTTTCTCATTGGCTGATTCTCTCTCCTTCAGTTCCACGGCAAAACATACAGACGGTGGAAGAGTTTGGAAGTCTGAACGGTTTAAAGTGTTTTGTGCCTGCAGTCCGTAAACAAAAGGACGGAAAAATGGCGAAACAGCATATCCAAAGAGAACAAAAAACACAACGCTGTATAAAAAGTACAACATTTCCAATAACACAAACACTGAATGATCACATATCAATAAAACACTTGGACCCCATGTGAAAAACACAATACGAAGTCGCCAATATTTGTACAAAATTACAAATCTCACAGCAATATTAAACACATCCACCAGGAAAATTTGGCTGCATGTTTTTAGATTTTAGTTATGTAATTTGGAGATCGTTTTTGGAAGCCCAAGTGAATAAACCGTCCTAGATGTGCTTTCCTTCTTTTGTAACCCAGAAAAAGCCACATTAGAGAGCATTGCAGCAAAAACTGAAGGGTTTTGTCATCAGTCTGTTTTCTTCCCCAAAAGCGCTGTGAAATCGAGAAGAGAGCGACGAGCGTCCCGCACCTAAACCCTCATGCACTGACCAACCCTTCTTCTGCGTGCGGTACTAAGACCTCGCGTCGGTTTTCGATTTAACTATCGTGATAACACTGGTGGCTCCCACCTTGCCGGGAACGAGGGGCCCGATGACGGAGGCCAAGTGCCCGCGGTGGGACACGGGTGCGGCCGCGTTAGAAACGGGGGCCACGGGCCCTCGGGCCACAGTTCTGGCGAAGCTCTGCAGAGCCTCGTATTTGGAGCGCAGCGCGTCCAGCTCCACTTTCATACTGGCGTTCTCCGAAGCCAGCTTCTCCACTTCCTGCTGCAGCTCCGCCTTCTGCCTCTCCAGCTCCTCCTTCTGGGTGACGCGCTTGACGCGGCAGCTGGCGGCGTAGCCGCGGTTCTTCAGCGTCCGCCGGCGCTGCTTCAGCTGCAGGATCTCTTCTTTGGACAGGCCGCGCAGGTGCTGGTTGAGCTCACGGACCGACATGGACACCAGCTCATCGTCCGTCAGACTCGTCCCGTTTTCGCCGGGCTCCCTCTTCACCTGAAAGATGGAAGAATGGGAAACGTTAAAGGGAAACGTCCATGACGTGAAGAGCACAGGCGGAATCACGAAATCCAGTCACAAAAATGGTATTAACGGATAAATAAATCTAAAGTAGGGCTGTACAATTACTCAAATCAGTTTAATGAAGAAATAAAATGGTATGGTTTAACTTGAAGAAATTATGACAGAAATATATTACTTTTTTATGGTAGAATGTACTGATTAAAGTCATAATAATAAGATTTATTATAGCAGTATTTTTAATAATTCATCTATGTTTTAATTTAAACATTAAATCTCTCGTACAGCACTTTGTTTGCCGAAAAATGAAAGGAATTGTTCAATTTTCATTATATAATAATTAAATTGTTAAGGTTTTATGAATTCACACCAGCGTTTTTGATAATAAATTTGTTAAATAATCAAACACAGAGAAATAATAAATTACTAAATTAAAATAAATTATTATTACATTGCTAAAGTTTTTTAAAAATTTAATTAAACTTTTTTTTAAATCAAAATCTAATTAAACCATTAAAATGTAATGCAGAAAAATTAAAACAGAAATACAGAATTTCTGGAAAAAATAAACTATTATTGTTCAGATTTTAATAAATTATTAATTATTTAAAAAATATATTTACAAATTTAATCTGATTATATAATTAAATATAAACTCTACCAAATATTTTATATAATCTAATAAATATATTTAAAAATATTAATTAGACATGCTTTTTGATTATCAAAATTTAATTAAACCATTAAAATGTAATGCAGAAACATTTAAACAATACAGAATTTCTGTAAAAAAAAAAAAATAAAACTATGATTGTTATTAAATTTTAATAAATTATTCAATTGCTAAAAAAACAAATAAATGTATTCCAATTATATATATATTTATTATTATATATTTATATAATCTAATAAATATATATATTTAAAATTTTTAATTGATTATCAAAATTTAATTAGACCATTAAAATGTAATGCAGAAAAATTAAAATACAGAACAATACAGAGAATACAGAATTTTATGTAAATTTTAATAAATTAATAAATTATTAAATTTTAATAAATTATTAAATTGATTAAAAAAATGTTTAAAATTACATATTTAATATTTTGATTAGTATATTCAAATATATAATCTGATAAATATTATATTCATATATTTAAAAAATGTAATTAGACACGCTTTTTGATTATTAAAATGTAATTAAATCATTAAAATAAAACAGACAATACATAATTTCTGGGAAAAAATAAAACTATTGTTAAAATTTTAATAAATGATTAAATTGCTAAAGTTTTATTAACTCAATTGATTAGACATGCTTTTTGATTATTAAAGTTTAATTAAACTTTAATTAAACTCCATTAGAAAACAGAAAATTTGGGGAAAAATAAGACTGAATTCATAGGGCCCTAATTAATGGAAATTCATATAAAAGCAGTCATCATTTACTCCACCTCATGATTAATTTAAAAAAATGTTCAATACTGTTATGATGATTTTTTGGTGTTTTTCAGTCAAATTCATCATCCATTTTTATTGTATTGACAAGAGCAGCATGAACATTCAGGATGAGGGAGTAAACGATGACAGACTGATCATTAACAACAGGAACATGAGAAATCAGACCGCTCACCTTCAAGGCCTTGTTTCCTTTGTTAGTGGTCGTCATGCCACGAGGAACCGCTGCCAAGCCACGCAGATCTACAAAACAAACATGTATAAGAACTGGGAATCAATCTAGAACATGTGAAGTTTAATTATGGAATAGAGCTGCGTATGACTTCAAGGATGATGCTTATGATGAGAAACAGCAAGTGAAAGCAAAAGAGTTTTGATATCTCCTGCCACATGTGAAAGGAACCAGGCACCTTTCTCTGAAAAAAACAAACTGGACTAGTGAAAGTGATAACTTTGAACCCACGGCTTCCTGTTTCAGACTTCCTCTGTGGTTCTGGCGGTTGGGAGCTTAATGTTCTACAACACCTTCTCTGCATTCGAGTCTCGCTGCAGCCAATAAGAGGAAGGAGAAGCAATGATAAGGAAGTGTGTTTTGGGCCGCGGTCCAGGGGATTACCAGCCGCCGGTGAAGGGCGAGCAGACAGACAGAGGAAAACGGGATCCCTTCCAAAAAACCCAAACCCCAATGAACTACAATCACCGTCTGAATCAAACGATGAACAAACCAATCGAACACTGCAGTCAACGCACACAAACGGCGTTATAGTTGTCTAATTAAAAACAGAAAAGTGTTTTTGGGAGAAAAAAAAATCATAATTTTACAATCCATTTCCAATTGTATTCATATTCAATATATTTCTCAATATTTAAGTAATTATTAAAAAAACATTACAAACCATTTAATGATTCACTGAATCTACACTAAAATGCTGGGTTAAAAACAACCCAAGATGGGTTGAAATTGGACAAACCCAACTATTGCGTTGTTTTCTGGACATTTTTTTAACCCAACTATTGTTTAAAAATTACTATATGTCTGGCTTAAAATGAACCCAAAATATGACACATAATTACTAGAGGCAACAATAATAATCAAAAACAGAACATTATTAATAAGCAGTTAAATAAATGTTATTTGTTGTTAAAACACCCCAAATCCGTGGGTTAAAACAACCCCAATCGGCAGGTTAAAACACCCCAAATGGGGGGGTTAAAATAGCCCAAATCGGTGGATTAAAACACCCCAATCCATGGGTTAAAACAACCCAAATCGGTGGGTTAAAACACCCCAATCGCTGGATTAAAACAACCCCAATCTGTGGGTTAAAGCAACCCCAATCACTGGATTAAAACACCCCAATCCATGGGTTAAAACACCCCAATTAAAACACCCCAAATGGTTAAAACAACCCCAAATCCGTTGGTTCCCAAAAACCCCAATCGGTGGATTAAAAAACCCAAATGGTGGTTAAAACCCCCAAATCCGGTTAAAACACCCCCAAATCCGTTGGTTAAAACAACCCCAAATCCGTTGGCTAAAACACCCCAAATCGGTGGGTTAAAACACCCCAATTGCTGGATTAAAACACCCCAATCCGTGGGTTAAAACAACCCCAATCCATGGGTTAAAACACCCCAATCGGTGGATTAAACACCCCAAATTGGTGGGTTAAAACACCCCCAAATCCGTTGGTTAAAACACCCCCAAATCCGTTGGTTAAAACAACCCCAATCCATGGGTTAAAACACCCCAATCCAACACCCCAATGGGGGTTAAAACACCCCCAAATCCGTTGGTTAAAACACCCCCAAATCCGTTGGTTAAAACAACCCCAAATCCGTTGGCTAAAACACCCCAAATCGGTGGGTTAAAACACCCCAAATCCGTTGGCGTTGGTTAAAACAACCCCAAATTAAAACACCCCCAAATCGTGGGTTAAAACACCCCAATTGCTGGATTAAAACACCCCAATCCGTGGGTTAAAACAACCCCAATCCATGAGTTAAAACAACCCCAATCCATGAGTTAAAACAACCCCAATCCATGAGTTAAAACAACCCCAATCGCTGGATTAAAACAACCCCAATCTGTGGGTTAAAGCAACCCAATCACTGGATTAAAACACCCCAATCCATGGGTTAAAACACCCCAATCGGTGGGTTAAAACACCCCCAAATCCGTTGGTTAAAACACCCCCAAATCCGTTGGTTAAAACAACCCCAATCCATGGGTTAAAACACCCCAATCGGTGGATTAAAACACCCCAAATTGGTGGGGTTAAAACCCCAAATTGGTTAAAACAACCCCAAATCCGTTGGCTAAAACACCCAAAGTTAAAAACCCAAATTAAAACACCCCAATCCGTGGGTTAAACACCCCAATCCATGAGTTAAAACAACCCCAATCCATGAGTTAAAACAACCCCAATCGTTGGGTTAAAACAACCCCAATCCGTGGATTAAAACTCCCCAAATTGGTGAGTTAAAACCCAACTTGGGTTGTTTTTAACCCAGCATTTTTTAGTGTATGTTTTGAACCGATTCACTGAGAGAGTGATAACACTTCACAATAAGATCGGACAAGTTAACATTAAATATTTTTTACAGCATTAATTAATCTTTGTTAATTTTAGTTAATAAAAATCCAATTCTTCATTGTTCTCCATGTTCACAGTGCATTAACTAGTGTTAACAGATAGTTTTACCACATTTACGAATGTACTACCTAATAACAAATACTGTAGAAGTATTGTTCGCCGTTCGTTCTTGTTTACTAGTGTAGTTAACTAATGTTTAATAATGGAACCTTATTGTAAAGTGTTAGCAAAATATCTGTCGTAACGCTGTCATGCCTCTAAATCACAAGATGATGTTAGTTTATCATGAATACTGAATTAACTGTAATGATCTTTTCCATCACAAATCAAAACCAGTCCTCACACCATCATCTGTGTTTTTACGTCATTCATACATCAGAATAATCAGAAAAATCTCTCACACACACACACACACACACACACACACACACTCTCTCTCTCTCACACACACACACACACACGTCTACAATGACTCCCATTGAGGCACTCCCTCAGTGTAATGAAGGGTTGTCGTTGTTCCCGCCATACAGCGGCATCATGGGATACAGTGAGCGTGATTCTGCACATTCCTAAACACAGCAGTTCACCTGATCCTGAATCAGACATGAACATCACAGCACAGGAAATTTAAAAAAGCAGCAGAAAAACTTGCTCAATTAATATTTGACTCAAAGAATTGTTTTTTTCTTAAAATATCACAAAACCCCCCATTTCAGCAATGGTCGTTCACAACGCCGATTCGAAAAAGACTCCAGAAATGGGCGTGTAAAGCTGTGGAAGGTGGAAAGAGGAGAGAAAACAACCAATAAAACACAGACCTGCCACACACTCATTATACAGACACATGAATATTAAAATACGAGCGGAGAAAAAACAGTTGGGAGCACATTAAACATTTAAAGGTCTAATATTTTCATTACGTTTATGAGAACAGCAAATGACAAACATCAGTTTAACACAAAAAGAATAAAGGCTTTTTTGTCCATTCTTTGAATTTTTGATCTACATCATTGTCTTCTGTATATCAGAATAATTCATCATGTAAACGTGTTCATGATCAGATGTACTGTACGTGTGCACATATACGATACCGCTTCATGTTTGGAGCACCAGAGTATATGAAATATGTCCATAAAAACTTGAAACACGCTTGCTCCAGTCCGCAAAAATGCAAACACTTTTGTGTTACTGTACTGAGGAAACATACACTTAATACTACATGTGTCTGAAGAACAACAGAGTAAAGTTGAACAGGCAGAGGTAAACA
Organism: Culter alburnus; assembly: GCA_028476615.1. NCBI lineage: Eukaryota > Metazoa > Chordata > Actinopteri > Cypriniformes > Xenocyprididae > Culter > Culter alburnus. The sequence continues at coordinate 501,883 of JAOTNS010000081.1, read as the reverse complement.
AAATGCTGAAACAAGCTTTTGTGGCATTTGAATTCTGTAATGCGATCTCATGCAAAATACAGCACAGCGATTGGATTAAAAGAGTTTGTTCTCATGAATAATGCAGAGAAAAGCTCATAAACTGATGATGTAGACAGGTACTCTCCAATCACCAGTCTGAATGAACACATATAGCTCGCGTTATGACGTTGGTTCAACTTTGCTTTTAAAAACGGAAGGTTGAGAAAAAAAATAACACATTTTCCCTTAATAATGAGTGCTATATTTGTTTACATTGATGTGCAACCTGTACATATCTGTTAACATCTGAAGAAAAAAAAATGCATTTTAGGGTTTCATGACCCTTTAAATATGCTTGCTCAATCAACCAAATTCCATTTTTTCCAATTTAAAATTTTCTGGATTCCATTTTAATTAAATTTTAGTCATCAAAATCATATCAAATCAGCTGAATTAAATCAAACTTCAACATTTTTGTGCCTTATGAAATAGTTTTAATTTTCTCAAATTCCATTTTTCCCCAATTATTTTTTTTTGTCATCAATTCTAGACATCAAATCAACTGAATTCACAAAACTTCAAAACTTATCAATCTTTGTGCTTTGTGAAGTCAGCTTGAATTTCCCAAATTCCATTTTTTTCCCAACTTTAATTTTAATTCAAATCTAGTTATCAAAATCATTAAATATCAAAAAATGTTGTACCTTATGAAATAGTTTTAATTTTTCCAAATTCCATTTTTTTCCCCCAATTACTTTTTTTTCTGGATTGCATTTTAATTGAATTCTAGACATCAAAATCATATCAAATCAGTTGATTTCTTAAAACATCAATCTTTGTGTCTTATGAAGTCGGTTTTAATTTTCCCAAATTTTCCCAATTAAATTTTTCTGGAATTCCATTTTAATTCAAATCTAGTCATCAAAACCATATCAAATCAATTGAATTAATAAAGAAATAATGTATTCAACCTTCTAAAAAGTAATTAAAAGAAAATAATTTATACCAAAATCATTGTTTTTAATTTAATCTGAATCATTGTTTTTGAAATAATTCTCTCAACCCCCATCAATTTTAGTCATCAAAATCAAATCAAGTCAACTGAATTCCTAAAACTTCAAAATGTAATCAATCTTTGTGTCTTATGAAGTTGGTTTTAATTTTCCCAATTATTTTTTAATTACTGTTTTAATTCAAATCTAGTAATGAAAATCATATCAAATCAATTGAATAAATAAAGCAATAATTTATTCAACCGTCTCAAAAGTAATCAAAGGAAAATAATTAATTTACACCAAATCATTTTTTAATTTTCTGTGCTGCACAACAGAAACTAATGCATTGTGTGTAAATGCAAAACACACCGTTAAAATCACCTAGTCAGTGGCTTTTCTGAACAACAAATCGATCGATCTTAAGCAAGCCCTGCATAATTAGGCTTCATTATTTAAGTAATTAGACTAAAAATAAATAAACCCCATGATGACCTGGCTAAGTGACTAGTTAACCATCCTGACCCATCCCTAATGTGTGTGTGTTTTCCTGGAAGTTGATTCGGAGAGAATCCTCTTGTCAGTGATGACACAGACAGACGGCTCTCATGGTGTGAAGACAGACAGAGCGAGAGAGAGAGACAGATAGTGGCTCCTCTGACCCCGTCATGAATCCTGAAGTTATGAATAGAATCACATCAAAGGAAGTCACAACATCAGCAGGGGAAGCTACATGACTCTCTCTCTCTCTCTCACACACACTCTAATAAGACTGAAGGACGCCTGCCATGACTTACAGTGCAAACACACACAGTAACTCTTATCAGAGAGAATATGAGTGGGCGGAGCTTGTGTTTCCCCTCCCACCAAACCCACATGTGCTCATCGGGGAGGAAGCATCGGAATGTTTAAAGAGCTTTAGATTTTCTTTAGAAATTGACATACAGGCAACATCCGAAATAAACTTAAAAGTCACTCTGAGAACACTGAACCATCGCAATAAACTGTATTTTACATTATTTAATTGAAAAATTAATAGAAAAATAGTAGTAGTAGATGAACGAGCTGCAGCAATTAATATAGTAGAATCAGTTTTATTTTTGTCCCAAATTCTATTTTTTCCTATTTAAATTTTTCTGGATTTTAGTCATGAAAAAATCATAATCAAATCAATTGAACTCATAAAACTTTCAAACTGATTTCATATTGTTATTCCATTTTTCCTATTTATTTTTTTCTGGATTGCTTTTTAATTAAATTGTATTCATTAAAATCAAGAGATTTTTCATCCATGTTGTAATTTATACAGTAAAATTCACAGTAGGCTTTATTTGACAAAATTAATGTAATAATTGGTAAATTAATGTACATTAATTGTTATTTTCCTTTGATTACATTCTAAAAAAATCTAATAAATTGTTGAAGTTTTATGAATTTATTTGATTGAATATGATTCTAATGACTACAATTTAATTAAAATGCGTTCCAGAAAAACTTTAAAAAAAAAATGGAATTTGGGAAAATTCAAACAGACTTCATAAAACTTCAAAATTTAATCAATCTTTGTGCCTTATGAAATCAGTTTGAAGTTTCCCAAATTACGTTACATTTTAAATTACATTACCAATTTACATTAATTTTGTCAAATAAAGCCTACTGTGAATTTTACTGTATAATGGATGAAAAATCTCTTAATTGCATGATATAGCTTAAAATAATAAATATTTGTTGTAGTTGTTCTTAAATAATAATTTAAATTGTATTATTACTACTACTTTGTTAAGTACATATTATAATATAATTACAGTAACAACATATTTTTGTAATAATTCCTTCAAGTTAAACCAAACGTTTAATTTGGTGATCTGAAGAGCTTTGAGTTTTCATTTACTGACGTCAGAGAGGATCAGACTATTACACTTGCAGTTTTAAATAATCCTGTTTAATGTTGCACTTCATATATAAAGTTAGTGACCAGCTTTACACGACAGCATCATTCACATGTGTGTGTTTGTGAAGTGCCGATGTCTCAGACAGATGAAGGGCGTCTGATCACAATCACAGAAGTTCCTCAGAGGACACACAGGTTAATATAATGACACACACAGTCTGTTTAATATTCATCTGAGAGGAGAAGGACACCCGCTGCTGGACGCACAAAACACATTAACTCTGATAAAGGACTTACGCTGTCCTCTGTGTGTGTGTGTGTGTGTGTGTGTGTGTGTGTGAAGATGAGGAGGGCTGCTGTTGCCGTGGTAATGAGGGATTCTTCCTCACTGACCCAAAGATATCACAAACGAGACAGAGAAAAGGTTTCAGGATCAGATCAGCTCGATCACATGCATCGCTGTAAGTCATCATCTACACTACATCAGTTTGTGCATTTTGCTTCATATAAACTTTTCTGTCCTCTGTACAAAAAACAGATCTCACAAAAATATACATACTGTAAAATATATATGTTTATATTATATATATATATATATATATATATATATATATATATATATATATATATATGATGTTGTGTACGTTATGGAAGCTTGTTTCCACACAAAATAATAAAAGAAATTGCGACTTTTTAAAATCACACAATTGCGACTTTATATCACACAATTCTAACTCTATAACTCAATTTTGACTTTATAACTCACAATTGTGTTTATATTACAATTCTGACTTTATAACTCGCAATTGCAACTTTATATCACACAATTCTGACTATAACTCAATTTTGACTTTATAACTCAATTCTGACTTTATAACTCAATTTTGACTTTATAACTCAATTCTGACTTTAACTCAACTGACTTTATAACTTTGTGAGTTATATCAATTCTGACTTTATAACTCAATTCTGACTTTATAACTCAATTTTGACTTTATAACTCACAGTTGTGAGTTTACATCACACAATTTTGACTATATAACTCGCAATTGCGACTTTATATCATGCAATTCTGAGAAAAAGATATTGCGCGAAAAAAGTTGGAATTGTGAGATAAAAGGTCACAATTATCTCTTATTTTTTTATTCAGTGCATGTAAATTAAAAAGTGATTAAGTTACAAAAGTGATTCAGTCAAAAAAAAAAAAGCAGTGAGAGATTCTCTTTTTTGTTGTTTGATTAACATTAATGACAAACGACAGCAGGTTTATTAGACTGCTGTCACTTTAAGACCGACTGCACAGATCCAGTATACTCGTGCATTTTCTTTCTTAACTGTTTACGTTCACTTAAGACATAAATAACTGCGTTTACTTGCAAAGACAGTCATTTTGATACAAGTATGTGTATTTAACCATTCAAGCCTAATTAGGCAGCAAAAAGAACTCAGTTCAGTACTCAAGCACTCGATGAGCAGCGGCTCATGTGCACACGTCAGAAACAGTCTCTCAGACAGCGTGTGCATATACCTAAATTAGTTGTCTTCCGCTGCTTACTGCTCTTCAATCACTTGTTTTTAAACCGCAATGCTTTATAACGCATGCAAATGATAAGCGTTCATGACCACACAGCACAGCAACGTCACGTGAGCATAACTGCGATAGAGATGATAGTCCAAAAACCTGTTGACAAATTTAATCCTGTCTACCGGTGTATCACCCACCCCTAATGCCAGTATAGGATATTTAATCATCTGCAGTTCGACAAACTTCAGTCAAAAACAACCACAGAAGCAAAACTCGTAAAACTGTGTAAGTGAGAGAATGAAGAACAGATGAAGAAAGCAGTGAGGAAAGAGAGTGAGCGCTGGGGGTTGTTGGGAAGCTCTAGGTCAAAACTGCCTCCTCAACACATTTTGTGAAGCTTAGCGGAGAGCGGCGGGATTGGGGTCGAGCGAAGGGGAGGAAAAGAACTGAACTCAGCAGCAGACGACACAAGAAAACCTGCAATTAGAAAAAGTTCTGCTGCAAGACCTTCAGCAGCTCGCAGACGTCAAACCTGCGCAGACTCCAGCCGAGACAGAGAATACTGACTGTATATCAGAATATTATCATGATTTTATGTTTTAGACATTAAGATTCCTAAAATCTGTCATTAAATATCACTATTCTTTGCATTTATTTAGCAAAATAAACAAGAAATATATATATTTTAAAGGGGACATATCATGAAAATCTGATTTTTTTTTGTGTTTAAGTGCTATAATTGGTTCCCCCGGTGCATCTACCAACCTAGAAAACGTAAAAAAGGACAACCCAGCAACTTTGTTTTGGTAAGCCTTTCTCTACAAGCATGTGAAAAAACAAGCCGCTCAGAATTCGCTCCACTTGTGACTTAGGAAGGTGATCTTATTATAATATTACCGCCCCTTAATCTGCATGTTTCCACCCACGGCGCCGTCATTTTGTTTTTGCAAGCGACAACGGTGTACCAGTTTTAACGCCATGGTAAAAGTTACTGATGATCGTCATTTTGGCTGCGTGAGATTCTCCAGCTTTGTTGTTGTTGAGCTGTTAAAGCTCCGCCCTCTTCTGGAAAGGGGGCCGGGAGCAGCAGCTCATTTGCATTTAAAGGGACACACACAAAAACGGTGTGTTTTTGCTCACACCCAAATAGGGGCAAATTTGACAAGCTATAATAAAAATAAATATATAAGTATAATAATTGATCTGTGGGGTATTTTGAGCTGAAACTTCACAGACACATTCTGGAGACACCAGAGACTTATATTACATCTTGTGAAAAGGGGCATTATATATTAGTTTATTATTCTTGATTTATTTGATTTCATTAAACATTTTGAATCCATTTCATTGCTTGAAATGATGCTCCATTTGAGAAAATAATAATAAGCAAATTTGTTAAAGAAAGCATAATTTCAAACGACGAAATAGATTAAAAATGTTAAACAAGAATAATAAATGATCAATAAATCAACTTAAAATATTTTTATATATTATCATATTTTCTTTTAATTTTCAATTAAATAAATAAAATTTTCAATAAATAAATAAAATAAAAATCTGTAACGCTTACAAATAAGGTCCGCTTACAATAAACAATATATAAAGTATTTATCAGCTCATGTCCATTAAATAATATTAACATTCAAATTTTGATTTTAAAAATGTACTAGTAAATGTAAAAATGAACATTAACTAAGATTATGAAATTCTTTAGAGCTATTTATCAGTTATTTCATGTTAACTGATGTCGTTAACAAATAATACCTTATTGTAAAGTGTTACCTAAAAATCAAATATCATCAAAAGGCTGAAAAATATGGAGAATGTATGTGAAAAATATGCGTTTACGTGTGTGTCAGTATACATAAAGATTAGCCAGTGGCTCGCAGCAGCACATGATGGTTGATCAGAAAGTGGGTCTCCGTCTCTCTGACCTACTTCTGCATGAAGGTTGATGTTAATGTTCGGGTCTGGACAGCCATGGATCGTCGTATGCAGGAATGTGAGAGTGGTCACATGACTGACACACCAGTCTTAGATTCAAGGAAACAGATTCACAGGTGAGTAAAGGTTTGTGTGGGCCTTTCCTAGAAGTTCATCCAGTTTTAGTGTTGTTAATCCTGTGTAAACGCTCGTGCAACACAGAAGGCGTCTTGATTTGTACTAGTACAAACACATACTTTTATTTAAGGGATTGATCTGAAAAAACCCCATCCATTTAAATAAAAACATGCCTTTTTAACTAGTGAGAACCAGTAAAATGTCTTCACTTTCCAATACACCTCTAAAGACATTTCATCTGCTTGAGGCACAAATATCAGAGCCGTGAGTCTCTTGAACGAGACACACAAAGAAAAGAAGAAACTACAAGAGGCTGAAAGGAAAGTAAAAGCATCAGCGTGAGAGCGACAGGAAAACTCAAAGGTGCAATTAGACGAGTGAAAGACGAGAGAATGATGGTGAGGCGCTGGAGGAGAGAAATGCTCCCCGTCTCAGGTAGTGTGTGAGAGAAATCTCCTCACCGCAGCAGAAAAACTGCTCCGTCAGGAAGGCCTGTTTTTTATAGTAAGGGCTTTTTCCAGCAGAGAGACTCGTGGGTTAATTTGGTTCTCCGAGGCACACGCAGATAAGTTAACTAAATCTTATTTCCCCCTCCTGCTCTGTTGTAGGTCAGCACAAACACAGACACGCCAACACATAAATATCGCATGCAGAGGAAGAAAGAGCGAATGTTTGTCGAGATGCAGCAGGTCCATGAATCGGACCAACGCTCGAATGAGACACGAGAAAACAGTCATGTGACTGTTGCATCTTTTCAACGACTTTCACAGATGACAGATATCTGCGGTTAAACACACCTCTTAAAAACAGACTGACACTCACATACGCACTGGGAATTATTTGTTTGTTTATAATTCAACACTATGCCAAAGAGAACAGATTAAAATGTAATAAAATACGCTCTAAAAAGTAATTCAGGGGACCTGTTACCACAACTTAAATAAATGCATGGTTGCAAGTTAAAAATTCAAAAATTCAAACATTTTTTTTTGTTGTTGTTGACATAATAATGTTGATTATTACAACAACTTAATATCGTCTGTAATTTAAACTCAAATGTCTGCGTTAATTGGCTTTTTTTTAAAAAATTAGGTTGTAGTAACTTAATGAAATTGTGTTGATAACTTCAGAAATTAGACAGCATGCTTTGCATATAGGACTGGAAAAGGAGAATAAATTTTGAAATTAAGTGTTAATTTATTTGTTTTTAGTGATGGGAAAGACCTGTTAGTGTTTAATGCTTTTATGTTTGACATTTAAAAATGTTTTTGTGGTTACCACTGTGCTGAAGAGTAGATACATGAAGGTAAACACTACAAGCAATGACTGCACTAATGCCAGTGACAAGTAATATCTTATTTGTTCATTAAATATACATGTTAAATAAGTTGTGTTAGCATGTGCTATGAAAGCTGTTGATTTGAACTGAAATAAGACTAATTGGTTCCAGGGCTAAAACTCATTTATGCTACAAATTATGCTAAAATCTGTCATTAAATATCACTATTCTTTGCATTTATTTAACAAAATAAACAAGAAATATATATTTTATTTAGACAGATTATATATTAGTTTATTATTCTTGATTTATTTGATCTATTTCGTTGGTTGAAATTATGCTTCCTTTGAGAAAATAATAATATTATAAGTATATTTGTTAAAGGAAGCATAATTTCTAGAGATGCGCCCATACTAAATTTCTCCATCGATACCGATAAATGATTATTCAGAGTGATATCGGCCGATACTGATAATGATATAGATAGTTTGGGCGTTCTGCCTTTTATAACTTCTTTAAAATTAATGATAATTTAATTATAATTAATAATTATTCATTATATTTTGAAAGAAATGCAAATAAAAACATTATTCTGTCCATTTCATCAGCTTGTTTCAGAATAACTGGTATCAGTTATAAACAAACACATTACTCAAATTAATATTAACACACATTAACTAAATTCTGAAGATTAAATTAATGTTTCTCAACTTTCTGAATGTTATTAATTCATATAATTACTATTAATATTGAACATTAAACTGGTTTCTTAGCATTTTCTTTACACAAAGCACAAATTCAGTGCATTTTCCTACCCTCTTTTGATTGACGGGATACATCAGCCCTGACTATCGGCTGTTTTTAAACTATCGGTCATTACCGATTATTGGCCGATATATCGGTGCATCTCTAATCATTTCAAATTAAAATATTTATATATGTTATCATATTTTCTTATATAAAATATAATAAACACATAAATAAAAAAATAAATATCGGTAACACTTACAAATAAGGTCCACTTACAATAAGTAATGCTACAATAAGCAATTCAATTGTAATGTAATATCTTACTTGTACATGCTAAATAAGTTATAGCTGTTGATTTGAACTGAAACAGATAAGAATCATTTATTCCAGGCCTACAATCAACTTAAAAATTTGTGTTTATGCTACAAATTCCTCTAAGTCAATGTAGCTTGTTGGTTGTTGGACATTTTTTTGTTGAGCCAACATATTTTTTTTAGAGAGTATGACGTGAAAAACAAAAAACAAAACAAAACTGGGCCCTGGGGTTGCAAAAAATTTATTTCATTAATGGAGTTATCATCACTATGTAATGCCAGTTGGTGGCGCTAGAGGGATTGCGTTAGAGACTCCAGAATTGTTGAGGTTAATGTTCAGACTGTCCTCTATCTCTGTGCCAAATTTCACAACATTTTACCATACGGTTTTATGGGCCGCTGACATAAACTCAAGAGCGGAAGTTTTATAAAATTCAAACTATGCCTCAAACAAGCTGAGAGACAGAAAACACAGAACCAAGAAGACAGTCACTAACTACTGTGTGTGTTTAATAACTCAACGTAGCGGCTGTGAAGCATGTGAGGAACAAAATCATGATGTTTTTAAAACGGGACACTTGGCTCAGCTTCTTCTCGACATCACGTCCTCCATCCTCTTGAGTGTTTGTGTAAAGAGTTGATGACAGTCCTCAAAGACACCAGCATACACTTCAGAGAAAATACAGAAACATTAAACACCTAAACAAAGAGACAAGCCACACCTGCCCGAAAAGGTAAATCTCACAAGAAGCGAGCTTTCTCCTTTTCTGTCTCGATTTCACTCGTTCGGAGGTTCATTTTGGGCGGGTGGAGATTGCAAGAGCGAGCAACACTTCAACACTGCGGGTAAAAACTGCAGCAAAGCGCAGCCGGGATGATGCAACTGGAAGACATCGAATCCAGGCAGAGAGAGAACGCCATCAAGTCCAGGAGACATTATGAATATCCATACTTCACTGCGGCAGATATGTTTCCAAGAAAAGTTTCCAGTTGAATGCGAAGCTTTGATGATTATCTTTCAAAACTTTATTTGTAAAATTCATAATTGCATGGAAAACATCCTCACAGCATCTGAGAGATTAAAAATTGCACCATTTTCAACTACTAGACCATAAAACAGGTGAAAAAAAATCCCATGGAGGCAAATCTACAGGCTTTTGATCAGTAAACAACCAGTTTGCAACTAAATAACAACGTCCAGGCAACCATATGCATCGTGGCAGCAGGTTTATGCATAATCTAAATGCATAATCTTTTCATACCAGTCAACCTAATTTAAAAAAAAAAAACACACATTGGCATAATGGGCATCCTCAAGCTGAGAGGTGCATGTGACAAAATCCCACACATTGAAGGAGGAATTTGAGATTTCGACTAGTAAACAATCAGTTTGCAACCGAAAAACAATCTTGACACCTGCAGGTTTAGCAGCACAAACACCTCTCAAATTTTCATCTAAATGAACAAATGGAGTTTGTTTTGTGCTTGTCGTGTTCCCGTTCTCTAATGTTCGGACTGCAGTGGTTTGTGTGTAATTCCCGTGGTATCTGTCTTTAAAACTATGCCACTGTTCTGAGGCGCTGCGTTACTATACTTGAGCTGTATCTTACAGCATTTATGCTCAAAGAGGCCATGAAAAAAATAGACTCCATTGATCTACACACACACACACACACACACACACACACACCTCCAAAAACACACTTTTTTCTTTTTACATTAACTCAGTTAAAACTTTTGTGTGGTGGAGGGCGTAGACTCACACGCAATGACCTCAAATAACCTTCATCTGTGTTTGTGCATGGCCGCTATTACACACAGTCATAAAGATGAAAACACACACAGCAGTGGGTTAATGATCATTGAGTGTGTGTGTGTGTGTGTGTGTGTGTGTGTTTACTCTTTACAGCACCTGCTAATGCAGCACACACACACGCAGCTCAACATCTTTCCTGGAGTTTCATCAACCCTCCACACACACGTCAAGGCTAATGTGTGTGAATTCATACAGCAAACACAAACATCAAACAACTGTTGCTGCTGTGTGTGTGTGTGTGTGTCTCACCGATTCCCCCACAGAAGGTAATAAATCTCAGGCTCATCTCCTGCACTGAATACTGAACAATGTTCATTTGTCCTCATAAGCCTGAGCGAGAGATATTTATTAAACAGAAGAACAGAGAGAGAGAGAGAGAGAGAGACTTTCTGAAGGACACCTGTCCTCCAGCTCAGACACAAACACTCATCACTCACACTGACAACTTCCTGTTAAAAATATCCTTCACTAATAAATTAAAGATGTTTGGACAAAATAGGACAAATTCAGAGCAGCTGCAATTGACTTCCTGTTGAGATGCAAACAAGCGGCGAATCTCACAAAACCTCCCAACAACATGTCCAGATCTAATTTTAGCAAAGGAAAGATTTTATAATATTATATATATATATATATATATATATATATATAAATTAAATGACAGTAATCAAAATAGACTGTTAAGTAAAAACAAACAAGTAAAAAATTGTAAAAAAAAAAAAAAAAAATCAGGTTTTTTAAATTATGATTTACTACATATATACATTTTCCCTTCGGTTTTTTTTTTTTACTAAATTGTAGGGCTGGGTATTGAGACAATTTTCACGATTCGATTTGATTACTATTCACATGCTTGCGATTCGATTCGATTCGATTACGGTTTCAATTCGATATCGATTATTTTGGATGTAGTATTTCAGTTACAGTACATGGCAAATTTTCTAGAGGAAAAAAAATCAACTAATGCTATAAACTACACATGAGAATGTTGCTTTCTAGAGTTCATTTTTCTAGCTGACTAATGAGTTTATGGTCACTGAATATGTTTTTCTGAGGTAAATGTGGCGTTACGTGACATTGTTTACAAGCTGACGTCTTTCCGAGGTTGAAGCACTGATTGAGCGATTACACGAGACATGATACGGATTTCAGTAAGTTGTACTGTATATTTTAACATACCTTCAGATGTTCATGCATGTTTATTTCGCTGTAACTGGTATTAAAGCGGAGGAGAGGATGATCACATGCTTCTCTTTAACTGAGGCGCTAAAGCGATCCGTCACGCCACATTAAACAGCGCCAAAACGGTATTTTTTTGAATCTCATAATAAGATGGACGTCATTTGAAATCTGAGACTTTGCTTCATATCAAAAGTAACAAGATCATTGCGATTTATTGGATGGGAGGTGCTACATATTCTGCTCATTCATCAACTGAAAACAGACTAGACTAATCGATTCTTGGGATTTAAGAATCGATATCGGTTCGTAAAAATGAGAATCGATTAAAATCGAGAAATCGATATTTTTTACCCAGCCCTACTAAATTGTATATATACTGTACATTTACAGTAAAAAATGTGTTAAGGTAAAAAAAAAAAAAAAGTATAACAACATCAAAACGGACATTTTTTATTATTACTTTTATTATCATTTTTTTACTTAACAAAAATCTGTTTTGATTACTGTAATTTTTACGGCCAAAAAAAAAATCACATTCCGGGGGGTAAAATCCGCATTTTCGAGGGGTTCCTCTGGTTAAATTCGCATTCCAGGGTCTAGATATCATGTTATTTGGGTTCGATTCAACCTGCGGACATGAAAAACAACGGCAACAGTGATAAAGAAAACCGTGGACTTGGCAACACTGGTCGGGAGCATGTCTTAAAGTGACAGTAGCCTAATAAACCAGCTGCTGTCTGTGTGATTAATCAAACAACAAAAGAAAATAGAAAATCACCCAATTCTTGACTGCATAACTTAAATATATATCTTTAAGAATCAGTGTATAGTTAATTTATGCAGTTTTTTTTTACATTAGATTATTTAAAGCTGCAGTCCGTAACTTTTTTTGGTTAAAAATGATTCAAAATCAATTTGAGCAAGTACATAACCAGCCAATGTTCAAAACTATCTCCTTACCTTAGCCGTTCACAACGGTAAGCTTGCAATAATGTTTTATAATAAAATCAGCACTGGTGGGTTTCCGCGAGAAATTCGAGTATACAGCCGTTCGTCTTTGTGCCATTATGTCACGTCTGTTTACATAAAGGAGGAGTTGCAGCTAGTAGGCTATATTATGTGAGGATGATTTATAGCCTTTTCTCACAGCAGCTGAAATAATTAAACTTATTATCATAATCCAGAAAGATCCAAATGACAATCATCAGTAACAACTGGAGATTCACTCGTAGTCAAAAGCAAAAGACTTCAGACTGTGGAATGGCTACAGAAATTGAAATCTACAGGTAACGCAATGCTTATGTTGATAACATGAACAATTTGAGAACAAAGTATATCAACAATAATTTGCACGTGATCAGAGCTAAGCGATCGTTAGATTTAATCACGATTACAGCGCGTTTTATTGTAATGCTTTTTTTTATCAGTTGGTGGCAGATTTGTTCAGATGATATTTTCCGGTAAAAATTCTTATTTTGGTCATACTATCAAGACGTAGAATCTGTGATTCTGAAGTATAGTATCCACACCGATGTGGTGACTGACAGCAAACATTAGATTCATCCGCGCTGAGGCACAACCCACATAAAGATGATAATTCCACAAATAACTGCAATTGCAGGTTTAAACAGAGATGGCGACAAAGAGGCAAAACTTACGCACTGCAGCTTTAATATCTTATTGATTGCTACTATTAAATAGACCTACTGTAGCCTACCTGAAAAGTGTAAAGCACTATTTATTTCATTTGTATCTTTCTTATATAGAATGTGTAATATTGTTTGATTGTATATTTGTTTTAGTAACAGCGATAAAATAGTTATTTAATTTTACGTTGTGATTATAAAATGACCTTTTAAAAAATATTAAATTACTCATAATGAAACAAGATTTTGGTCATGTCAACCATCCCCATCACAACCTGTTCAGAATATTAGCGAGATTGATATTTGATCATGTGATTGTTGAAAACATCTCGGTATATTCACACATTTTAAATAAAGGAGTGGGAATGGTCAAAAAGCAGGGCAGGAACACTCTAGGACAAGTGATTGCTTTTTTATTTAATAAAACAATGAATTTTAAGTTCTGTCATATTCAATTACATTTACCGTTTTAGTTTTTTTGCCATGGTATCAATTCAGTATCGGTATCGAAGTATTTTAGTCAGGTAGTCATAATTTTGTTATCATAACACTAGTGTTAACTGCGTTTCTCCACCTCATTCTCATTTCTGTACCGCAAACACTAAAGATATAAGAGAGTCTAACAGGACAGATTATGTGTTCAGAGAAACTGATGCAATCAAACAGGCACAAATGGGGTTGATATGAACACACACACACACACGCAGCTCTGACTTTAGTCTTCTCTAAAACACACACACACTTACTGCTAATGCAGCCGCATCGCTCTGAATAAGAGGAAGAGTATTCTGCTGGGGGAAGAAAGAAAAAAAAAGGAGAAAAACTACCTGTTTGTAAAAAAAAAAAAGAGGAAGAACAGAAACTGCAATCTGTTGCAAAACACTTACTGTAAATGCAAACGATCACATTTCTTTTGGTGATGCAAGTCTCGCATTTTAAAAAGTTGCAAGTGCAGCAATCCGCCCTCCTCTCGTTCATCACACCGTTTAAAACCGCTCACACCGTTTTACACCTTTATTTAAGATTAACCCGCGGCAGGCGCATCTCAAGTTGTTTCCGACATCATCATCCATGTCACATTACGACGTCTTTTGCTCGCTCTCAGAGCACAACGATCACCAGTAACCAGCGCAAACACCATCTGTCAAGCGAGAGACTGTTTTTTGGTTGTCTCAGCACTTTCAGAGAATGCCTTAAAGACAAAAAAAAAACTCTCCTGTTCACCACAACTTCAATCATGCACTCGTTTGCTCTCAACCATCAGCAGATTTCACTCATAAGCTTCAGTCAGTGCTCAATTAAGAGTGAATCTTCAGCCTAAAAGTACAGTCCTGATCAGATTACACCTCTCTACCACAGAGCTTCAGACTCTAATTGCCTGAATATCACAATTAGCTGGAATTGTTATTGGGAGATTTCCGGTTAATGATGTAAACTGGCTCTTAAAAGGGTCTAAATGGATTTACATGGTTACACGGATCTCACTAACCAAAAGAAAATGGTACCACCAGTATGGTGCTACAACTTTTTTAGACATGTAGCAACTTTTGGATTGACATGCAAATACTTAATACATACTATATGAACATGATAGCAGTTTTGGACACCATTGATATGTTTACATTCATGCATTTGGCAGATGCTTTTATCCAAAGTGACTTGCATTGCATTCAAGGTTCATGCACTTCATTGGGATTCGAACCCATGACCTTGCGTTACTACTGCTGTTTGAGCTACAGGAATATCCACATCAAATTATTTGTTTGTTTGTAGTTTAACGGCAGCTAATATTTTCATGGTGAGAAACAGCACTCTAAAAAATGCCGGGTTAAAAAACACAAGTTGTGTTGAAAATGGACAAACTCAGCGATTGGGTTGTTTAACCCAGCGGTTGGGTTGTTTTAACCCAGCGGTTGGGTTACATGTTTGACCCAACCTGCTTTTAAACTATTGTTTAAAAAATACTATATTGTTTGCTTAACATGAACCCAAAATGTATTGAAAATTAATATTAATATGTTTAATATATGAACATTTATTAATGTTTAATGAATATTAATTAAACAATAAACATTTATTAAATTGCTTATAACTAAATGTTCACCTTTTGATTATTATTGTTGCCTCTAGTAATTATGTGTCTGATTTTTCTGATTTCGAACCTCATTTTAAGACAGTCATTTTAAACAATAGTTGGGTTAAATAAAACTGTCCAGCACGTTGGCCAAACATTTAACCCAACCGCTGGATTTGTCCATTTTCAACCCAACTTGGGTTGTTTTTAACCCAGCATTTTTTAAAGAGAGACTTGACAGCAAAATATAAAAGGTTAAAAGGAAACTAAATGTACAAAAATGTATCTTCCATGTGCAATTTTATTAAAAATCTCAATGAGGTCAGTATCTGTGATGATGCTGAGCAGGACTGATGCCCAGAAATGCTGTCTAGGCTGAGCAAAAATCACTTTACCATGGTACAAAACCACTAAAGCTGATTTAAAAAAACAAAATGTACAAGAACAAACAGCCTGTAAAGCAAATACACAAGTACAAGCAGCAGATATGCGTGTATTCTAATCATATCTTCCCTGAATCAATGTAAAAATGCAATGTAAACATTACTAAAAAAGACACATAATAAGTGCATGCTATATATAATTATATTTTGCTGTCATTTGTGTCTACACACGTGTAAAAGCAACTGATAAAGACATCAGTGAAACGCGCAGCGCTGCTGTTATTGATGCACGCGCTCTCTCTCCGTGCCTCGAAAGCTACCCGGTTCCGCGCGCTCCGATGTGCCGTGTTGCCATGACGCCCCGGTGCCCGGGCTCACGTCAAACAAATACCAGCGATTGATGAATCAGCATCTTCCTCATCCGCTCAAATGCCCATTAATACCGCTGATATGATGATTTTCAACAGCGCTGATTTGAAATCACGCTGATATCATGATTCCGAGCGCGCGCGCGGTAACGGAATTCAACAAATGCTCCACAAAACTAGTTTCCCGTTCACAACATGAATAAAACGGGGCGTTAAATCATTATGTCAAGATAAACAACGATAATACCATAGTGTTCTTTGAAGTACGATTCAAAAACAGTGATATATCATTCAGTAACATGGTATATTTTTATAAGTACTTTTTGTACTTTCTTTTAGCGGAAATAAAAAAAAACAAAATGTGTTTTATTGTCTTAACTAATAGGGAACGTTTCAGAACTTTCAAAAGTAACGTCCCAACGTTTGGAAAATGATATAAGGGAATGTTCCCACGCTTTAAATAAAAAAACGGTTTAAACCCTTTTTTAAAAAACGACGGTTTGGATTAAAAAAATATCCGTTAGCAAAACGTTATTAGAACATACATTTTTGTTCGCTGTGGTCTCAAACCCTAATGTGTTCCCTACCTAGGGCTCGTAAGCACCTTAACGATTCGAAACGACACAGATGCCCATGAAATTATGTCAATGTAGGCAAGTAAATACCATGACACACGAATCAGAAGCATATAACAAAAAGTACTACACCTGATACTATAGTACCGCCACAGCACTTTTACTAAGGGTGTAAACCTGTAGAAATAATTCCCTCGTCTCGCGTAAAACAGACAAAAACGTCTGGAGAGAAAGAATAACGCACCTCGAACCCGGACGATCTGTGTCCAGCGCAGACGGTTCTGATGAACCAGCAGGTTCCGATTATTCAGATCCAGAGATTCGCGTGTGCGCGCGCGCGTGCGTTTGTGTTGCTGTGTAACCTCTGCCTGACACACACACTCTCTCTCTCTTTCTCTAAATATAACACAAGCCGAATCCCGCTGATTTCTGCAAATGTTTCAAATCGAAAGCGACGATCAGAGCCGACCTGAGCAGCTGATTGATCACAGATTAGGGTGTGTATCGATGAGCCCTTTGTCTGTTCGCTGTCATCATGGCTCAGTGTGTGTGTGTGTGTGTGTGTGTGTTGTGTGTGAGAGAGAGAGAGAGAGAGAGAGGTGTGTGTGGCGGGTTTTAAGCGGCCGACCGCTCGTGCTGCTTCCCACCGGCGGCAGCCCCCTTTCCCCCGGCGCGTACCGCTCCCCCCCGCGCGCCGGCCGGCCGCATGGACCCGGCCACTAGAATATCTGAACACTGATCGTATCATTATTGTAGATTGTCCCATTTTGCTTACCTTTTTCTCTTCGCCTTTTGTGTATCGCTCCTAACATCGATGGTATTTAAATATCCCCGGCCATTATTATTCATGTTATAAATGTTTCTAAATCCCCGTCGTGTGATCCCCAGTAGGTGGGCTAAAAAAAAAGTTCTTTGGGGTGATATGGTGCTATTTTATAAACAAAAAAAGAAAATCATTTTTTCCAATCCCTGTATTGCCCACCTTGCGACTCCTCGTTCTGAATTACATATTTCCCTTCTGAACTTCTCCCTCTCCCTTCGGCCCCTTCCTCCCCCCGCATACGGCCGCATACTGTGATGCCCGCCACCACACGACCTTCACGCCCCGCGGAGATATCGTATATGACTTCCTTCCCCTCCCCCTTTACCTTTAATTTCTTTCTCGGTCGGCCCCTTGTTTTTTTATTGTCCCTCCTTAGCATTCTTCTATTCATCCTCCCAAAATCAGCAATCTTATTTTGATTCTCTTAGCCGTTGAGTATTATATTCTCTTTGCGTTTATTCCTAACTCACTCGCCTTACTTCATCCCCCGCACTTTTGGTGGTTCTTCTTATTCCTCCTATTGTTGACCTTTGGTCTCTGGTTTGCCTTACCACCGCAACTGACACTACGCTCCCCGCCCGCGCCCAACATCCCCCCCCCCGTGTGTAGACACTCAGAAACAAGGTCTGAGCCGAGGCGACTCTCGCCTCCGCCCGTTCTACCCCCTTCCGCTCGCCCGCTTTTCTCCCACCCGCACGCTCGGGTGGGGAACCTGTTGGCGCGCGTTTTGACGGCTGTCTGGTGGTAAGCCGACTGTGTGACATCCGCGGGAGTTGTTACGCTGTGTCGGCGCCCCTCTAATTTGAGCCCGTTGTTTTGATCTCTTTGTTCTCGGTGGACGCTTAGCTTGCTATGCTTGGGTTGGTCACGTGGGTCATTCTGCCTCCTTTGGCTTTTTACGCGCTGGCAGGCGACCTCTTCCCGGCCCCCGCGTCTGATGCGGTCCCCTAACCCAGTAGCCTTCCCCGCGCGCCCATTTATTTTATGCGTCTACTACCTTTCCACCATATACTACATTTCGTAACACAATAATGTTTTTAGTTCATGGACCTTCCTCTTTACCTAGTCTCCCCGATCGTTCTGTCTTTTGGTAATCCTACACGCTGCCCGTATTATGTGATTGATATCTTCCTACTGAGATGTATTGCCCTTGACTTGAATTTGCCTCTTGCCGTAGCGTTATTTCAATGCGCAATTTAGCTCTGACATTCTTTTTTTTCCGCGTTTCCTTGTGCCCCCTCCTGCTTTCGCCTCCATTTTTTGTAATGTGTTTTCCAATTGTGATTCCCGCCGATTGTTAGGGAAGTTTTTATGGACTCTCGCTGCTTTTCTTTTTTTGATTCTTTTTTCGTGGGGGTCTCGAGGAGTCTATTTCTGTTGTACATGTCATGCGTTTAATCCACCCTTCCACTGATTGTGCCGTCAAGGCGACGCGTTACTGCTCCTTGATTCTTTTGAGGCCGCATCATGCATACTCGTGTCTAATCTCGTTGAGAGTATCGCGTTTCATGGCCGGGTGGGGGGGTGGGGGCCATGTTCCCCACACGTTTTGAACGGGGTCGTCTTGTCCCCCTCATTTTGCCAACCTCTGCGGGCTCTCGCGGATTAATACCCAGGAAACACCTTCGTTATTCTCAATTTTGTACTATCGGAGATTGGCGTTGGGCGGGTTTTTGAAATCGAGTTGCGTGCCGTGCGTGTTATCTCGAGGTGCCACAGTGTTCTCTGGCTGCCTCGTGCCTACTGCTTGCCGTGTTCACCCGCCGAGCGCCCCTTTCGCTTTAACTGTTGCCGGACTCTCTCTTCGTTACGTTGCAGTCCTCCCCCCCCATATCATCCCCGTGTCCCTGCTTTGCTTCACTCCCCCTGACGCACAGTTTGGTTTTAGAGGCAGCCCACCACCCCTTATGGTTGGCTTCGCAACCCGCCGCTGTGTGATTCCCCCCCCCCGCCAGTCGCTCCGTCCTCCGGCCCCTCTTTGAACCGCGGTCCACGTCTTTATTAGAAGTATCCCGATGCCCCGAGGATCGTACTGCAGCTGTCCGGCCGCCACTTTTACTTTACTTCTCGTATTCGTGTCCTCATCCCATTCCCCCTCCCCTCCCCTCCCCCTCTGTCCCCCCCCTTTTCCCCCCGTTGCGCCCTTGTTGGCTTTCCTCCTATGCCTGTTCCCCGTCCCCCGTTTTTTTGCACCTGCTGTCCCCTTCCAAGCCGTTTTTTTAGTCGCTTTAGGATTTTATCTATGTGCTCTACCATTACCTTCTCCGCCGTTCGAATGTTGCTTCCATCCCTGCCATCCATGTAGACCGGGGTTTCACCTCCTCCTCTCGTCCTGGGGCATTCCAGTGCTCTGGGTCTTGGGTCTTTTCTTTCCCCTTATGCTCCCGGGTTTCGCCCAGTTAGTGGGAGCAGTCAGTCCCCGCGCGTCTGCTGGTTCACCGCGCTTGCTTCGTGCTTTACCGCCACCCGTCCGTAGTTATAGTCGGCGCCTGTTATGCTTTTGGTTGGCCTTTCGGGATTTCTGGTCCTCCTTGCCATACACTCATGTCTCTAAATGAATCACAACCGTTGTCATGTCAGTTGAGGGTTTTTTTCTCGCGGACAACATTGGTGACTTTGTTGTGGCTTGTTAGACATACTATCCTGCCTCTGTCATCAATATGTCTTCCCAGCCCTTGTTTTTTTCGAGCGGCTTTTTCGCCGCATTTTCCAGCTCGAATCTCCGTTTTAGCCCGGAAATCTTCAGGCCGCGTGAATGCTCCCTCCCACCCCTTGACTTGATACGGTCTGTTGAACTCATTTGGGACCTTCAAGGCGCGTTTCAGTGTGTTCCCTCCAACGCCCAATTTATTATCACCTGTGTCGGGGGGGGACCTCGTGTTTTGGGTCGGTTCTCGTTCAGGCGGATTATCACATTTCTGTGGGGTTGTTCGCACTCTTTTTTCTACTTGGACGCTGCTCACTACACCACCGGCAGCAGGTTAAACGTATTAGTCCGCCCTATTCGTAGGGTGTGGTTTTTACTTTCTTCTTTAGTTTGCGCGGTATCTTGGTCCAACTTACTTATTAGTCCAGCTGGGTGTCCTCTCTGAGTATTGTTTACTATTCTCTCCCCGGGCTTATGCGTCGCTTTCTAATTCGTGTTCAGTGATATTTGCGCATTCGCATGCGCTCAGCGATTAGTCGTATGCTTTTCTCCACGGGTTCCACGACGCGGCCAGTTGCTCCCTCAGTTCCTCTTTGGGTGTTGTAGTTTTTCGCATAGATTTATTCTTGTCGGGCATTAGAGAATGATTGTCGCAGTGCAGCGGATGGTCTTTTAATCATATTTCTCCAAACTTTTGACCAACCAATGTTGTCCAATCCGGTGCCGTGTCTTGCCTTCTTAGGCTTGCACTCAGTGTGTTCTACCCTGAGGGCCGCGAGTGACACATGAATACCGCGGTTTTTGCTTGACATCGTAGTCACCCGCGTCCGTTTTCTTTTTTGAGCCGCCGTGCCTACACACAGCACTGATCCTAAAATCATTGTTCCCCCCTTCTTGTTTCCCCTCTTCCGTGCTTTTCAGGATATCCGTGTGCGGGCGTGGTTTTTTTTTCACCCGCCTACAGAGTGCACATGCTCTGACCCCCGTACCGTGGTTTTGCTGCCCCCCTCCGTTGAGGGTTTGTGGTCTTTCCTGGGCCCTTCGCCAGCTTCCGCACCCCCGGCTTCGGGTTGCTTTGCGCCGCGTTGGTGTTGCGGTGTGGGTCCCCCTAGCCCTAGCTCCCCCACTTCCGTGTATGTCGACGCGTCTATAGATGACCGTCCTCAGGTTTGCCATCGTTCGCGCCCCTTGTAGCGAAGCTTCCTTGCGTCCCCCAGCACCTCCCACCGCCTCTTGTGAGGACGGGTTCTGCTACGTTGATAGCTGAGAGCTACACTTACGACGGGATGTGATGGGGTAGCACTGTCCCACACCCTCTGTCGCATGCGCCATCACGTCCCATTCGCGTATGTTCTTTTGTTCCCTTCATCCGTGGGGGGCCCCTTCTTGCCGGTTTTCAATATGCGCCCTTTGGGCCCTGAGCTGGCCTGGGCTTTGTTTGTTCTTGTTTCGCTTTTCTTGTTTTTGATTATGTGTCTCTGCCGTTCTTTGTTTCTTTAACAGCCTGATTGGGGTTGGTTTTTCTCCGGGTAACTCTGGCTAGGTCCGAATCGTGTCTGCTTGTTCGTCCTTCCATGACCTTCTCTCTGCCAGCGGTGTACCACTGTGTCTTTGTCTTGTTCTTTTCTTTTTCTTATTTTTTTTTGTTGTTTTATTGCTGCAGCTGTTGTCTAGATTATATGGAGTTGCTACCACCGTTATTAACGTTGTAATTAGGTATCCGTGTTGTGCTGACTAGTCTCCGCCCGTGGTAGTTTTTGTGGATTTTTGTGGTTTTTTTGGTCAGGCGCTGATCCGACATACTCGCCGTTTGACCCGTTTTTCAATTAACGTAGGAGTGAAACCACCCCTTTTTTTGCCCTGTTTCTTCTCCGTTTCGTCCTCAATGGTGTGTGGGTCGGCGGATGTTTCATGCTCTCTTTCTTCTATTCCTTGTTGTCTTCGTGGTTTCCCTGACTACTTTTTCTCCTGCAGTTTTGGCAGTTCTACTTCCCTCACCCTTCGATATTACGCCCTTTTTTTGTTTTCTTAGCCGGCTATCATCCGCTGTCATAGGGCACAGACATCTAAATCCCTGCCCACTCCTCGCAGTCCTCCCCTTTATTACAATTTTCGATAGATTAATTGCCTTGCATTTCCCCTCTGTTAGGACATTCGTCTTCCTCTTGTGTCGCTTTCGCTCCATCTCGGAAGACGAGACCCACCACCCGGAGAGAGGACATCACAGATCATAAATATCTAATAAAAGAGTCAATTTAACAAAACTCACCAAAGAGAAACACAGAAGCCCACTAAAAAAAAACAAAAAGAAGAGATATCAATGGAAGTGGAAAGGCACAAATTTTAATGAGAATTGAAGATGGGAAAGTAACACTCCCCACACAAAGACTAAAAAAAAGAAAAAGCATAAAAAAAACACACAAACCGACTATGACAAACATTATTTATGAATGTTCTCAGAACATTCAAAATGTCCAATGTTTTAAAAACATTCCATTTTATAATTTTGCAAACATTATGAGAACATTACTTTTGAATGAACTTTGAGAGAACCTTGTTAGAACGTTCTGAGAACGTTCCCTGTTAGCTGGGACAGGCGACATGAGAGTAAATGAGAATTTTTCCTTTTGGATGATCTATCCTTTTTATCTGTGCAAAAACTTAGAAGAAAAATAATCCCAAGTAGTTAAAAATGGTTCACAAATAGGCAAAAGCTCTTTTGAAGAAACTTGTTTGGCGAGGCGAGCAACTCAAGAATGGAGAAAATGACTGATTGTGTTTGTGGAACATCATCAGAAAATGATGTCTGAAACAGTCCCGCGTGTTTCCAGAGGAATAACAGGAGCGTAAGATTCGTTTGACTTATCAGCGTTTGAGAGCGCTGGGCCAGCCGAGGAAGAACCCCTGGAATAAAAGGAGGATTATCAAACTCTTTAGCGCCTCCTCGACTTCCAATCAGAGACACAAATAAACAGCGGCCCTCAGAACACACAACACAAGAGCAGCGTCCTTAATCACACGCTGAACGCTGGAACTAATCCTGCTGTCCTGCCCATGAACGGAAAGACATCGACACATAATAGTAATCACTTTGAAAGGTTCTGAGAAACAGAAATTAACTCTTGCTCTGAAACTTTGCAAAAATGAAAATGCTTGTGTTGTAATTCAAGGAAGTCTATCAGGAATCTGCCCCGGTCAGACTCGGGCACTTCGACTTTATTAGACTTTTTACATGATGATAAGAAAATGAACAGGATGTTCATAAAGAGCTGAAGGGACAGCCAGCTTTACTGAGGATGTCAACTCATCTTTCTAAATGCTGATGTTATGATTTGTGTAATTTGATCAAACAGGTTGCAATATAAAATAACACACCATCAGGATCACATGGAGGTCAGCCATCACAAATGGCATTATCCCAGCTCACAAAGAACGTTCTGGCAAGGTTCTCTCAAAGTTATGAGCAACCATCCTTTCATTAAGATTATTAAAACATTCATTCAGAAATATTCAGTCTTTAATAATGTTCTCAGAATGTTAGCACAATTACTACCTGTTTTAGAATGTTCAGAGAACATCAAAAGAAGTTCACAAATGTTTGAAGAATGATACAATCCCTTAATGTTCGCATTTAAAAAATGAACAGAACATTCAGGAGTAATGTTTTCATAACATTAGCAAAAAAAAAAATAAAATGTTCTTATACAGTATTGGTCAGCCACTTTGCTCTGCTCGTTTCCTTCTCTGAGCTGAGCTCCTCTACTGAACTTTGACCTGTAGGTCAGAGCAGCTTCAGAAGTGACCTGGACGGTTCTAAAACAGGCGTCTGTCTTCATGCACTCATCTACATGCCAGCTGAGCAGAAAAACATCTACAAAATTCAGCTCTAGAAATAGCTGAGCCTCCAGCTGAGTTTGGAAACGTTCCCTCACATCAGATCAAGCAGCCTCGCAGCACACACAAACACACACACACACACACAACACACACACACACAACATGTCATACAAACACACACAGGCCCACTCCTCATCACTCACTCATACTAGGAATGTGGCTTGTGTGTGAGTGTGTGTGTGTGTGTGTGTGTGGTGTGTGTGTGTGTGTGTTGTGGTTTAGGTAAATGGGGTGGTGTGTGTGGTGTGTGGGTTTGAGAATGAGGTGTGGGAGTATATGTGATGGGATGATATAAGTAAAGTTGGTGTGGTGTATGTGTGGGTGGTGAAAGGAGGACGGGAGGGTGAATAAGTGAGTGAATAAGGTTGAATGAATGAGTATGTGTTGTGTGGTGTGTGTGAATGTGTGTCGTGTGTGAGGTGAGGTGAAGTGGTGAGATGGCGAGGGGGTGTGAGGGGAATGTGAGTTGTTGGTGTGTGTGTGTGTGATGTGAATGAGGAGTGATGTAGGTGAGGAGTGATTGGTGAAGAGTGTGGACTGAGTGAATGAGTGGGGGTGTGAGTGACTGGGTGAGTGAGTGAATGAGTGGTGTGAGTGAATGAATGAGGGTGTGTGCGTGTGGGTGTGTTTATGAGTGATGGAATGAGTGAGTGTGAGTAAGCGAGGTGGAGTGACGTGAATGAAGAGTGTGTGTGTGGTTGTGTGAGTGAATGAATGAGTGAGAGGAGGTGGTGATGGTGGGGAATGAGTGATGTGTGGACTGGTGTGAGGAGGAGTATTGTGAGATGAGTGTGTGTGACTCAGTGAATGAGTATGCGAGTCGTGTGAGTGAATGAGCTTGAGGTGTGTGTGTGTGTGTTTTTGTGTGAGTGAAGAATGACAGTGAGTGAGTAGTATGCGATGCGGTGGGTAGTGAGGAATATGAATGAGTGTGTGTGTGGTGAGTGAAGATGCCCATGAGTGTGAGTGAGTGAGTGTGAGTGAATAAGGGTGGTGAGTGAATGAGTGTGTGTGAGTGGTTGAGTAGTGAGGTGAGGTGAGTGTGCATGTGTGAATGATGAGTTGCGAGTGGTGAATGAAGAGTGTTTGTGTGTGTGTGTGTGAGTGAATGAATGAGTGGGTGGTTTGTGTGGTGGGGTGTGTGGTGTGAGTGAATGTGTGGTGTGTGTGTGGTGTTGTGAATGAGGGTGAGTTGAGGAATGAGTGTGTGTGGAAGTGAGGGTGATGTGAGTGAAAGAGTGTGTGTGAGTGAATGATGTGGTGGTGTGTTGTGTGAGTGAGTGGACTGAATGTGTGTGTGTGTGTGTGTGTGGTGGAGGGATGGAATGAATGGAGGTGTGTGTGTGTGAGGGAGTGAATGAGTGTGTGAGTGAAGGAGTATGCGAGTGTGAGTGAGTGAAGAATGAGTGTTGTGAGGGGAATAAGTGTGAGGAATGAGTGTGTGAGGACTGGAGTGTGCTCTGTGGGTGTATGTGTGTGTTTGTGTGGTGTGAAAAGTGTGAGGTGAATAAGTGAAGAGTGAGTGCAATTGGAGGTTCGTGAGTGAATGAGTTGTGAGTGAATGAGTGGTGTGTGGGTGTGTGTAGTGTGTGTGGAATAAGGTGTGACGGGATTAAGTGAATGAGGTGAGTGTGCGACGTGAGTTGTGTGAGTGAATGAGTGTGTAATGATGAGTGAATGAATGATGGTGTAGTGTGTGACGTGAATAATGTGTGTGTGAAAAGTGTGTGTGAGTGTGAATAAGTGAGTATGTGTGTGAGTGGTGAATGAGGAGTGAATAAGTGCGTGAGTGAATAATGTGAATATGAATGGTGAGTGAATGCGTGTGTGTGTGGTTGTGATGGATAATGAGTGAAGTGGTGAAATAACCGTGAGAATCATAGTGACGTGAAATAACTGGTGAACAGTGTCTGAGGTGATATGAGTAGTGATAATGGGAATGAGTGTGATGTGAGTGGTGAAATGAGTGTGTGTGTGTGGTCTTTGTGTGGAGTGAATGCGTGAGTGAATAAAGTAGTGAGTGAATACAGTGAAACATGTGTCGAGGAATGATTGAATAAGTGAATGAGTGTGAGTGAGGTGAATGACGTGTGTGCTTTTGTTTTGGGGTGTGTGGTGTGGTGCCGTGTGTGATGATGTTGATGTGAATAAGTTGAGTGAGGAATTAATGTGAACAGTGTCTGTGCGGACGTGAAGAGTGAGGAATAATGTGAATGAGTGGAGGAGTGAATGTGTGTGTGTGTGTTGTATCTGTGTGTGGGATGTGAATGACCTGAGTGATAAGTGAAGTTGACGGGAATAAGTGACCATGTGTCTGATGTGAATGAGTGAAAAAGTGAATGAGTGTGAGTGAGGGGTGATCTGAGTGTTGTGTGTGGTGTGTGTGAAGTGGAGATGAGTGTGTGTGTGTGTGGGGTGTGAGTGAATGAACCGGAGTGAATAACGGTGTGAGTGAGGTGAATAAAGTGACATGAGTTTGTGATGTGAATGACGTGTGTGTGGTGTGTGTGTGATGTGATGAGTGAGTGAATGAATAGGCTCCGTGAGTGGTGAAGAAGTGAAAATGGGGTCGAGTGAATGAGTGAAATAAGTGTGAGAGGCGGTGAGTGAGTGAATGTGTGTGTGTGTGTTTGTGGTGAGTGAAGGAGTGGAGGGTGAATAAGGAGGTGAGTGAAGAAGTGAGTGTGTCTGAAGTGAAGTGGAATGTGAATGAAGTGAATGAGGTGAGTGAATAGTGAATGAGTGTGATGAGTGTGCGTGGAGTGTGTGTGTGTGAGTGAAAGGTGGATGGAATAAGTGTGAGGTAGTGAAATAAGTGAAAGTGTCTGAGTGAATGAGTGAATAAAGTGAATGAGGGTGAATGTGTGAATGAGGAATGGTGAGTGTGTGTTTGTGTGTGTGTGTGGAGTGGTGTGTGAGATGAGTGAGTGAATAATGAGGGGGAATAGTGAACATGTGTCTGAGTGAATGAGTGTGAAATTGAGTGAGTGAATAAGTGAATGAGTGTGAGTGAGTGAATGAGTGTGTGATGTGAATGAGTGAGTGAGTGTGCGAGTGCGTGTGTGTGTGTTGTGTGAGTGAGTGAGTGTGCGAGTGTGTGAGTGAATAAGTGTGTGAGTGAATAGGTAAATGAGTGTGTGGTGGTGTGTGAGCGAATAGGTAAATGAGTGTGTGAATAAATGTGTGTGAATGAATGAATGAGTGTGAGTGAATGAATGAGTGACTAAGTGTGTGTGAATGAGTGATTGTCTGTGATTGAATGTGTGTGTGAATCAGTGAGTGAATGAGTGTGTGTGATTGTGTATGTGTGTGTGAGAGTGTGACTGAACCTTTTTTCTAAGAGTACAAGTTGTCTGTTTTTAGTACATTTAGTGCATCTGATCAAGTGTTAACTTTCAGCACGTCACTATCAGAACTAATATTTGAGATGACTGACTAGTAAAGTCAAATCACCTTCATTTCTACAGTACAGATCATTTCAGAGCAGCTTCACCATGAGAAACGGAAATAATGATCAGTGATGCAAACAGAATTCAATTCTGCTGTAAAGCAGCTCTAAAAAAAGACAAGTGTCATTATTCAGCTGAACTCAGTTCAGTGTTGAGTACGACTAGACTCGCTAATAACTGAAATGTTCAATGACTGAAAAAAAACTTGCGCAATCACATGGAGAAACAGTTTACGGTAACACACGAGGAAGAAGCCTCTACTGAGAAAAACTTGTGCAATGTTTTTGGTGGTTTGTGTGTTCAGCACCTGAAGGCCGTCATGACGCAGCGTGTTTGTTCTCCTGTTGAGAAACACCTTCAGTTCATTTGCTTAAAGAAACATTAATTATTCATAGTTCCCTCCCGCTCTAATTACAGGTCTGAAACAAACTCAATGTTCTCGCTCATCAGGAACGCAGTTCATCAATGAAGCAGACGGAAATAAAACTGCAAGCGTAAGCACTTCTTTTTTAACATTAAGCACCATTTATGTGGTTTTCTGCAATAGAAATACACAACGGACAGACAGAAAGATGCTTCACACATGACAACCGGCTTACAACACTTTGGCTGTTTGACATCCATTATTTTCGCCAACGTTTTAAAAATAACAAACAAAAAAAATTATATACGGGCATCAGATCTACAATTAATCCACATGAAGTGTTCGAAAAAGAGGTAACATATTCAAAAGAGATCAAGAGAAGTAAAGAAACTTTTAAAGAGCCACACAGAAAAATCAACAGGTCTGAAGGTTCGTGTGCAAATGACCGTAAAGTGACTATTGACATTTTATATTACTTCCTTTAAATTCTCAGAGATATGCCATAAAAATGACACTCCATAATGACAATTTCCTGTACTAGTGTAACATCATAATGCACTTCAGTCTGATTGTGTGTGTTTGTATGGACGGACGCCACTGCCATCATCTTGTATTGTCCCGTGAGAGATCAGACCGTCATGTTCAGTTCTTCTTGGCGCCGCTCCGGTTGTTGAACAGGTTCACTCTGCTCTTGGTTCCCACTGATGTGGACGAGACGCCTGGCTGCTGCAGCACTTTATCCAGCGTCGTCTTCTTGATGGCAGCGGGCGAGATCCTCTCCTGATCGGCCAGAGACTGCAGCTCCCTGCCAAGAGGAACATATTAATAAAGAGGACCTGCTTTTCTTTATGCTGTTTTTGGGCTCTACTACTATTTTCATTTAAAGGGGACCTATAATGCCCATTTCACAAGATGTAATATAAATCTTTTATGTGTTCAGAATGCGTCTGTGAAGTTTCAGCTCAAAATCCCCCACAGATCATTTATTATAGCTTGTCAAATTTGCCCCTATTTGGGTGTGAGCAAAAACACTCCGTTTTTGTGTGTGTCCCTTTAAATGCAAATGAGCTGCTGCTCCCGCCCCCTTTCTAGAAGAGGGCGGAGCTTTAACAGCTCAACAACAACAAAGCTGGAGAATCTCACGCAGCCAAAATGAGGATTGTCAGTAACGGTGTTCAGCCTTACATTGCTCAAATTGATTACGTTAAATTGTTATAAATTCAATTGATTAGACTTGCTTTTTGATTGTTAAAGTTTTTCTCTTACCGGGTTCGGATGCAGGACGCCTCCACGGCGTTGATTAGGAGACTCCGGAAGCCTCCGCTCTCCAGGAAGTGCAGCGCGTGGATTGTAGCGCCACCTGGTGAGCAGACGTTGTCCTTCAGTTGCCCCGGGTGCTGCTCCGAGTCCAAAAGCATTTTAGCCGCACCCTGTAAATAATAACGCCAGAAGAAAACTGGAATTTGGGAAAAAATAAAATGGATTTCATAGGCTCTAAAAATGTAGCTTTTGTTCAAATGTAATAATAAATTGATGTTAAGCTGAATTATTTTCATGATTTCAATTCATTAGATATGCTTTTTAATTACTGGAATATAGTTTATCATTTAAAACAGAATCCAGAAAAAAAAGAAAGAAAGAAAGAAAGAAAGAAAGAAGAAGAAAAAAAAGATTTCAAAAATTTATTTTTGTTAAAATGTAATAAAGTGTTGTTAATCATAATGCTTTTTGATTAATAATTTATTTAACCATTAAAACAGAATATGTGATGAAGAAAAAAAATTAATAGGGCCCTAAAATGAATGTTAATTTAATAAAACAGAATCCAGAAAAAAATAAGGGGGAAATTGGGGGAGAAATAGGGCCATAAAACATTTATTTTTATTAAAATTTAATGAATTATTGTTAAAATGTACTAAAAAAAAAAATAATAAAATTTAATGCAACCATTATGACAAAATTTGATTTTTTTTTTTTTTTTTTTTTTTTTTAAACAGAATCCAGTAAAATAAAATTGCAAAAAAAAAATCCTTACTTTTATTTTTGTTAAAATTTAATAAAGTGTTCTTAAATTGTAATGCTTTTGGATTAATAATAATATTAAAAAAATGTAAGAATTAAAACAGAAATTGGGGGGGGGGGGGGCCTTAAATTTTTAGGGCCCTAAAATTAATTTAATTTTTGTTAATTTAATAAAACAGAATCCAGAACAAAAAAAAAACAAACAAAAACAACAACAACAACAACAACAAAAAAAAAACATACTTAAGAACACACTTAAGTATTAAATGAGACACTACAGCTGTATTGGAATGTAAAAATCACTAAATAAAGCATAAATTTGCATAATATTTGTGATGCCATCAAGCTAAACTCATTTTAAGTTTTTTTTAAGGTTCATACATACAAAAACTGTTGTAGCTTCAGCCTCACATTTATCACCACTTGAAAAAAAAAAGGTCAAAAGGTCATGTCATCTTGTGTATGTGCATCTTTAACCACTATTATAATCACTGCAAAACCAGACTACAAAAGTCATGTGACGTGACGTACCAGTAAAGCTTGAGCTCCCAGTCTCACTGCCAGTCTCCGTGGCAACCCCATCTTCACCCCGCCATCAGCCAGAGCGTCCAGAGCCGTAAACGCCTGACAACAAACAAATATAATTTATTAAAAAAAGGGTCTACAACAAAGTAAATGTCATAAATACAGTAAAAATTGTGAAATATTATTACTACGTAAATTAGCTAATGTTCTGTGTGAATATATTGTAAACTATAATTTATTCCTGTGATCAAAGCTGAATTTTCAGCATCATTACTCCAGTCTTCAGTGTTACATGATCCTTCAGAAATCACATGTTTCCCAGTGTCAGTGTGTGAAGGTGAGGCTCACGTAAGCAGGTCCGCTGCCGCTGAGGCCCGTCACGGCGTCGATCAGATCCTCCTCCACCTCCGTACAGAAGCCGACGCTCGCCATGAGCTGCTCCAGGAGCTTCCCGTCCTCCACGTCAGCGTGAGTTCCCGTGGCGTAAACCGTCGCTCCCTCACGCACCACCACCGGCGTGTTGGTCATGCAGCGCATCACTTTAGGAGACGTGCGGTACTGAAGCAGCTTCTGCACACAGAGGAGGATTCATCTGCATCTTATTTACCTGTACATGGAATTATTGTTATTATTAAAAGTGTTTATGTTATATAAATATATGTTTCACAGATCAGGCATAACATTATGACACCTTCCTAATATTGTGTTGCTGCCAAAATCACCCTGACCCGTCGAGGCATGGACTCCTGAAGGTGTGCTGTGGTATCTGCACCAAGATGTTAGCAGCAGATCCTTAAAGTCCTGTAAGTTGCGAGTTGGATCCTCCATGGATCGGACTTGTTTGTTCAGCACATCCCACAGATGCTTGATTGGATTGAGATCTGGGGAATTTGGAGGCAACACCTCAAACTCGTTGTTGTGCTCCTCAAACCATTTTTGCTTTGTGGCAGGAGCATTATCCTGCTGATAGAGGCCACAGCCACCAGGGAATACCGTTTCCATGAAAGAGTGTACATGGTCTGCAACAATGCTTAGGTAGGTGGTACGTGTCAAAGTAACATCCACATGGATGGCCAAGGTTTCCCAGCAGAACATTGGCCAAAGCATCACACTGGCTAAAAAATAAGCTGGGTAAAAAATATTGATTTCTTGATTTTAATCGATTCTCATTTTTACGAACCGACATCGATTCTTAAATCCCAAGAATCGATTTAGTCTGTTTTCAGTTGATAAATGAACAGAATGTGTAGCGCCTCCCATCCAATAAATCGCAATAATCTTGTTACTTTTGATATGAAGCAAAGTCAGATTTCAAATGACGTCCATCTTATTATGAGATTCAAAAAATAAATGCCGTTTTGGCGCTGTTTAATGTGGCGTGACAGATCGCTTTAGCGCCTCATTCAAAGAGAAGCATGTGATCATCCTCTCCTCCGCTTTAATACCAGTTACAGCGAAATAAACATGAATGAACATCTGAAGGTATGTTAAAATATACAGTACAACTTACTGAAATCCGTATCATGTCTCGTGTAATCGTTCAATCAGTGTTTCAACCTCGGAAAGACGTCAATAAAACAGCTTGTAACGTCAGAAAAACATATGCAGTGACCATAAACTCATTAGTCAGCTAGAAAAGTGAACTCTAGAAAGCAACATTCTGATAAATATAGCTATGCACCATTACATATTCATTATAATTTTAATGTTCTTCAATATTTTATGCATGTTTGAATAAATCCACGATTTAAATGTTTATATTTAAAAAAAAAAAAAAAAACGAATTGGAGTAGAAATATGATTGTGTAATTCTAAACTTTATTTATAATAAAAACATTGAGTGTAATTTAAGTGTTTGTATATAAATAAGTTAATTTAACCTTCAATATTATTATACAGGTGCTGGTCATATAATTAGAATATCGTGAAAAAGTTCATTTTTTTTATTGTAAATTATTTTTAAAAATGAAACTTTCATATATTCTAGATTCCCTACATGTAAAGTAAAACATTTCAAAAGTTTTTTTTTTTTTTTTTTTTTAATTTTGATGATTAGAGCGTACAGCTCATGAAAGTCCAAAATCCAGTATCTCAAAATATTAGAATATTTCCTAAGATCAATCAAAAAATGGATTTTCAAAACAGAAAAGTTCTTTAAAGTATGTTCATTTGTGCACTCAATACTTGGTTGGCAGCACATATTACAGCAAATGACTTGCTCCTAGCACAAATTACAGCATCAGTGAAGTGTGGCATGGAAGTGATCAGCCTGTGGCACTGCTGAGGCACTATTGAGCCTTCAGATCATCTGTATATTGTTGGATCGACTGTTTCTCATCTTTCTCTTGAAAATATCCCATAGATTCAGGGGTCAGGCATGTTGGCTGGCCAATAAAACACAGTAATATCATGGTCAGCAAACCACTTGGAAGTGGTTTTTGCACTGTGGGCAGGTCCTGCTGGAAAAGGAAATCAGCATCTCCATAAAGCTTGTCAGCAGATGGAAGCATAAAGTGCTCCAAAATCTCCTGGAAGATGGCTGCATTGACTTTGCACTTGATAAAACACAATGGACCAACACCAGCAGATGTCACGGCCCCCCAAATCATTAGTAACTTCAGAAACTTCACACTAGACTTCAAGCAGCTTGGATTCTGTGCCTCTCCAGTCTTCCTTCAGACTCTGGAACCATGATTTCAACATGAAATGCAAAATTTACTTTTATCTGAAAAGAGGACTTTCGACCACTGTTCACTGTCCAGTTCTTTTTCTCCTTAGCCCAGGTAAGATGCTTCTGACGTTGTTTCTGTTTCAGAAGTGGCTTGGTAGTCTTTTTCCTGAAGATGTCTGAGTGTGGTAACTCTTGATGCGTTGACTCCGGCTTCATTTGACTCATTGTGAAGCTCTCCCAAGTGTCTGAATCGGCTTTACTTGACAGTATTCTCAAGCTTGTGGTCATCCCTGTTGCTTGTGCACCTTTGCCTACCCAATTTCTTCCTTCTAGTCAACTTTGCATTTAATATGCTTTGATACATCACTCTGTAAACAGCCACCACATTCAGTAATGACCATCTGTGACTTACTCTCTTTTTGGAGGGTGTCAATGATTGTCTCCTGGACCATTGCCAAGTCATCAGTCTTCCCCATTAGTGTGGTTTCAAAGAACAAGAGACTTTCATTAGCTGTACGCTCTAATCAACAAATTAAAAAAAAAAAAACTTTTGAAATGTTTTACTTTACATGTAGGGAATCTAGTATAAATGAAAGTTTCATTTTTTTAAATAATTTACAATAAAAAAATGAACTTTTTCACAATATTCTAATTATATGACCAGCACCTGTAGTAGTACCAGCTGACTCCCATGTGTAGTTTACAGCATTAGTTGAGAGATTTTTTTCCTCTAGAAAATTTGCCATGTACTGTAACTAATCGAATCGAAAGCATGTGAATAGTAATCGAATCGAATTGTGAAAATTGTGTCAAAACCCAGCCCTACTGTGATGCACTGTGTATTCTGACACCTTTCTATCAGAACCAGCATTAACTTCTTGAGCAATTTGAGCGACATTAGCTCGTCTGTTGGATCAGACCACACGGGCCAGCCTTCGCTCCCCACCTCGGCCGCCCATGACCCTGTCGCCGGTTCACCACTGTTCCTTCCTTGGAGCACTTTTTATAGATACTGACCACTGCAGACCGGGAACACCCCACAAGAGCTGCAGTTTTGGAGATGCTCTGACCCAGTCGTCTAGCCACCACAATTTGGTCCTTGTCAAACTCGCTCAAATCCTTACGTTTGCACATTTTTCCTGCTTTTAAAACATCAAGTTTGAGGACAAAATGTTCAATTTCAGCCTAATATATCCA
The DNA here is from genome assembly GCA_028476615.1 of Culter alburnus. Classification (NCBI taxonomy): domain Eukaryota; kingdom Metazoa; phylum Chordata; class Actinopteri; order Cypriniformes; family Xenocyprididae; genus Culter; species Culter alburnus. The sequence goes on along the minus strand of JAOTNS010000081.1, from coordinate 467,432 downwards.
CCCACTAACAGGTGCCGTGATGAAGAGATAATCAGTGTTATTCACTTCACCTGTCAGTGCTCATAATGTTATGCCTGTTTATACGTGTATATATAGTGTAATTTACATATACTGTGTACTCATTGTGCAGTGAATGAACTACTCCAGAAATCACATGCTGAAAACTTGTGCTTTATGGAATAATGAATGTGATTTATACTTCCAGAAGCTGCTATACACTCCATGTAAACAATCACAGAGAAGAAAAGAAGATGAACTTGTAGCGGTCAATATGAAACAATGGATCAAATCACACCATAATTGATTCCTTTGGGAGCTTCGGCCGAGAAAAAATGTTTGATAAAAGAGAAAAATGCATAACCTGAGGGAGAGACGAGCTTCAGCATAATTAATAGCAAGGAATGTGTTTTTCACGAGCCACGACAGGTTAGTATTAAAAGAACAATAATACAGCGTTTCATCTGCCACTTTCTGCTGAATAATTCAGTCAATCCGGTTTATATTAAACTCACAGTGTGTAGAGAAGTTGTTCATGACATTATTAAAAGCATGCATGAAATTCAGTGAGGTATTTGTGTGTCTCGCACCTTCTCGATGGAGCTGATCGTGACTCCGGCAGCACAGGAGACGATGAGGTGACGGTCCTCGATATCCGGGCCGATTTCATCCAGAACGAACGGGATGATGTGTGGCTTGACCGCCAGGAACAGAACGTCACTCTTGTGTGTGGCTTCTTTGTTGCTTGTAGTCAAACTGACGCCCATTTTCTGTGAAAAGAACATGTTTAAGTCATCATGAAATCAAAATTAAATTCATATTATTATGGAATATTGCAGTGTTTATTCTAAATGATTTATCGGTGCACTTCATCATCATTGTTTTAAATTCATGTTCCTCGTAATCTTGAATTAGAATAACTTCCCTTCCCTCTTGCAGCGACATCTGATGATGAGGGCGGAGCAACCTGTCACTCACATGAGATCCACCAATAGCAAACCACAACCATCCAATCAATTCCCTACAGATAAAATCAAGCCCCTTGCCCTACATTTGTTCTTGTTTGCAAAGCCGTTTCTCTCTGATATACGGCACAATAGGGAAGAAAAGACGAGTGCAACTTCCCTTTCATGACAACTTTAAACTATAAACATCAGAGTTCAGGTTCACACACCCGTAGACCGGAGACTGTTGGCAGATCTGTGTCAGGTGAACTCGCTGTGATTCTGTTTGCAGCAATTACACCTGAAAAACACACAGCAAAAACACAAACACAACATGACTTCAGGAAACGGCTACACTACACGACTATGACATGCTAATTGTGTGGTTTGATATTTTTGGATATTGAGAGTCGAACTGGTTGTTGTATGTAAAAGAGCTGAATGAAATGGACCACAGGGGGGAAAAATATAATTTGTATTTGAGTTTTAAAGTAAAAAAAACAAAAAAAAACAAAAAAACATTTTATTATTTGAACAACTTGTCGCAAAGCAGCGCTGACAGAAATGCAAATGAAATAAAAATAAAAATATAAATATTAGATGAAAACCTAACCCTAATGAAAATTAGAAATGTTGCTTTTGCAACTAACTGAAATTGTATTTTAAGTTGAAACTCTAAAATTTCTAACTGCAAATAAATAAAAATTAAAAGTGAAATAATAAAAATAAATTAAACCTAAATATTAATATAAAAAACAAACACTAATAAAAAGGACTAAATTTCTAAAATTAAAATGAAAACAGAAAAATAAAAGTTTATAATTTAAAAAAAAAATTGTATTTGAGGTTAAAAAAATAATATTTTTTGAAGACTTCTATATTAGAACTTACTGGAACTAAGGTTATTATTGTAATCTAAAATGATTAAAATATATATACTTGTTAAATGAAATAAAATAATATAAATAAAAGATATACTAAATAAAAATGAGAAACATTGCCTTTAAGTTTATGCACTAAAATTTCAAACTGGAAATAAATAAATAAATAAAACTGAAATAATAAAAATTAATTAAACCTAAATATTCATATAAAAAAAAAAACACTAATAAAAATGACAAAGCATGTAACTAAATTTCTAAAATTAAAATAAAAACAAAAAAAAGTATTTTAATTTTTTAAAAAAGTTTATTATTTTAAAAAAATGGACCACAGGGAGAAAATAATTTGTATTTGAGGTAAAAAAAAAAAAGAAGAAAAAGAAGAAGATTTCATTATTTAAACAAATTGTTGTTCAAATAATTTCTGTCGTAATTTGAAGACTTCTATATTAGATCTTACTGGAACCAAGGTTATAATTGTTATCTAAAATGATTAAAAAATATATTTGTTAAATGAAATAATATAAATAATAGATGCACTAAACAAAAATGAGAAACACTGCCATTAATTAGATGCACTAAAATTACAAACTGGAAATAAATAGATAAATAACTAAAACTAAAATAATAAAAATAAATTAAACCTAAATATTAATATAAAAACACTAATAAAAATGACAAAAGCATGTAACTAAATTTCGAAAATTAAAATGAAAACATAAAAAATATTATTATTAATATTAAATAAATAAATAAATAATAAAACTGAAATAATAAAAATAAATTAAACTTAAATAGCAATATTAAAAAAAACATAATAAAATTTCTAAAAAAAAAAAAAAAAATATAAAAACAAAAGCTTGTTATTTTTGGATCTTGACAGATGTGGTCACTGTGACCTGGTTGTTGCATGCAAAACAAATAAAATGATAGAACAATCCGATCAGTCGAGAGACTAAAGTTCATTAGTCTGTGTTTGATGAGGTTTCTCACCTGCTGCTGTGAATCCCTTGACCAGGGCATGTGCCAGCTGACCCGCTCCAATGAAGCCCACACTCATCCTGATGATTCCTACCTACAGAAACACAATCACACACATCAACTCGATTACTCTTCTGCCAGACACTTTCATCCACACAAACATGCATTGCATTGAGAACATAGGCTGTTAATGCATTCACTGGGAATCAAAGCTTACAACAACAACAACAACATTACAACAATTGTGCATAGTTGATGCACAATTAGGCAAAATTATAAAAATGGGCTATTTTTATAATTTTGCCTAATTGTGCATCAACTACAGTAATATTGTTGTCATACACAATAGCATAAAGTATAAATATGATGTTACTGTTAGTATGATGAGTGCATATGAATAATCATTCCTTATCCTGCAGCCTGATACAATCTCGAAAACATTTCATCATCTCAGGAAAATGAATATTTTCTCACCTCCGCCGAGATTCACTGAGAACTGAAGATTCGGTTCGGTGTTGTAGAAAATCAAACGCTACAAAAACACTAATTGGTGTCAACGTGGCTTCATTCCCTCCATGTGCAGAGAGACCACGCTCTGACTGACACATGGAGGCACCAATGAGAGGCGAGATGCTGTCGCGTCAGACCAATCAGCGCTCCTGGATGAAGTGAGGGCGGGGTTTGTAACAGAGAGGTCTTATTGCATCAGTTCCTGTAGAATAAACGCTGGATGTGGGTCAGTGGTGTGTGTTTGTGTTTATATAGACTAGACACGTCACATAACACTGACACTTTATGCTTTACATTAATACACTGCACAAAATACGTTTTGCATGGGTTTTCTGTGAAGCTGCTTTGTCAGAATCGCTATACAAAAAATATACTTCAAATAAAGTGATTTTTTTTAGAATTAAAAACAACATTATTTAATTCGGCTATCCTAAACTATATATTTTAGAAATAAAGACGTACCTGGGTTAAACATTGTAAAAACTTGTTTCAGTGTCATCTTATCAAAATGTTTTACTAATGTTAGAGTCGTTTTTCAACATTTTTTTAAAATGAAAATGTTTTTAAAAATTGCAGGATTAACGTTATTGATGACCGTTAAAACGCGTCATCACAGTCTGTGAAAAGGGCGGGAACTCTGAGGGTGTTTCTAATAAAGCGGCTGGAAGTGACGGTAAAAATGACATCTTTCTCTCTTCTGACTACCGTTATCAATCGCTCTATATTTTTTTCCTCTTTTTGAAAGTTATGAAAACACTATTGTGGGGTTTTTCATTTGCTATTTTTGAAAATGGAAAACACAAAAAATACCGCTATAAAAGTTTACCCAACTATGACGACTTACGCTTCTGAGAAGCCCTAAACTAAACTAAAATTAGAAATGTTACCTTTTAAATAAAAAGTAAGTTGAAAAGTAAGTTGAAGCACTAAATTACTAACTGAAAATAAATAAAAACTAAAACTGAACTAAAACTAAACCTGAAATAATAAAAAGAGTTAGTTCACCCAAAAATGAAAATAATGTCATTTATTACTCACCCTCATGTCGTTCCACACCCGTAAGACCTTTGTTAATCTTCGGAACGCAAATTAAGATATTTTTGTTGAAATCTGATGGCTCAGTGAGGCCTGCATAGCCAGCAATGACATTTCCTCTCTCAAGATCCATTAATGTACTAAAAACATATTAAATCAGTTCATGTGAGTACAGTGGTTCAATATTAATATTATAAAGCGACGAGAATATTTTTGGTGCGCCAAAAAACAAAATAACGACTTATATAGTGATGGCCGATTTCAAAACACTGCTTCAGGAAGCTTCGGAGCGTTATGAATCAGCGTGTCGAATCATGATTCAGATTGCGTGTCAAACCGCCAAACTGCTGAAATCACGTGACTTTGGCGCTCCGAACCGCTGATTCAACACACTGATTCATAATGCTCCGAAGCTTCCTGAAGCAGTGTTTTGAAATAGGCCATCAGTAAATAAGTCGTTATTTTGTTTTTTTGGCGCACCAAAAATATTCTCGTTGCTTTATAATATTAATATTGAACCACTGTACTCACATGAACTAATTTAAATATGTTTTTAGTACATTAATGGATCTTGAGAGAGGAAATGTCATTGCTGGCTATGAAGGCCTCACGGAGCCGTCGGATTTCAACAGAAATATCTCATTGCAAAGATTAACAAAGGTCTTACGGGTGTGGAACGACATGAGGGTTTTTCATTTTTGGGTGAACTAACCCTTTAAACCTAAATAGAATATTAAAAAAAAAAAAAAAAAAACACTAATAAAAACAACTAACACAATTTTTAAAAAATTAAACTTAAATTAAAATTTAAAAAATAAAATAAAAGCTAAATCAAAATATAAATGAAAACTAAAATAGTATATGAATAATACTAAAACAACTAGTGCTGTCAAATCGATTAATCGCATCTATACATACATACATACATACATACTTTAGTGTTAGATGCGATTAATCGTGATTAATCGATTTGACAGCACTAAAAATGAAACTTAGACTGGACCTGAAGTTTATATTTACAGTGTCTAATTTAAGATACAAAACCGGATTCTTGTTTTAATCCCATTAGGATAGGACTAAATCATGACTGAAATTCCATAAACATTCCTTTAGGATTTTTTGACACTCCAGTTACACTTGAAAATCAAAGTCCATTCAGTGTCTGTCTGTCATACGGATCCCTCATATATCAGAATCCACCATCGGCTTAAGATGGATTATCAAGGATCCCCAAGTATGTTTATCTTAAGTCAGGAAAGCATACTTGAAATCCTCTCTTTCTCATGAATTATATATCAGATGAATTCAGGGTTTCCCCCCCTCCTCACCACTATTTACATACAAAGGTTTCAGTAATGTTGAAGCACACGACTAAAGCCTGACATATGAAATAATAGTCAGAATTTAACAATTTAAATTGAACAGTTTATGGAACCTTTGGACAAAATATGACAAAAGTTTGCATGTTTTACATTAATGGCTAGTCAGATATAGTGAGAATATGAAGGAAAACAATTTTATTCAGAGACCCAAACTGAACAAAAATATGCAATTAGGTGCAAATGCTGACAAAAAGTAAGTTTAAATTCAGATGCTTGTAATGTAAATCAATGACATCTTTAACAGTAAAGCAGATACTTATAATGCATATAAATATCAAATATCTGCCAATAATGTCTTAGTAAGATATTTATGCAATACAATACAATGATGATTGTGAGATGAACAAATAAACCTGTCTCAAAAGCCTAATGATCACATTTGATACTCATGATTTTTCTAAAACAATGTATTTCAAGCAAATCAGTTGCTTCAGTCCAGTTGAAATATTACTAACAATATCAAAGTTATTATTACGTTTACTTGATAAAAATCAGTAAAGATTTCACAGCAAAAAGACACGTAAAGCACGAGCTGAAGGTGGAAGTTTGTACAATTACACTTGATAAAAAAGTCTAAACTATCAAACAGAGGACAGAAGGACTGTAGTAGATTGTGTGCGACAGGTTATCAGATCATGTTGATCATTTAAAGACCTTAAAATTAACATCAAATATGGCTTTATAGAGTTAAATGTTGGGCAGAAAGAATGCGAATCTCAGTTAAAGGAATAGTTGACCAAAAAGGAGATTCACTGAAAAAAATATGTAAAATTTACTTAATTTTTCTTTCACAAGTTTTTGCACGCATATTTTTTAAGTAAATTTCAAATATTGAATTAAGTAAAATTAACAAAGAAAATAAGTAATTTTAACGTGGCCAATAAAAGGTTGAGGAAATTCTACTTAATTGAACTTTCTTTTGCAATACATTTTAATCAAACAATTTAACAATTAAACCACACTTTTAAAGAGTATGTTTTACTTAGAAACATCTAAGTAAATAATTCAATAGATATTGTGTAGACTCCATATCTAAGTATTCAAAGCAATGTGGCACTTCAAAAAAGAGACCTCAATACTTGATGGTAACATTTGATGGATCATTTTTGAGTGTAAATGTGCCATTTTGAGTAGAAAATGAACTCCAAATGCCACAAAATGGCAAATTACTAAACATAACCACAAAAGAAATGATAAAACAGTGTAAATACAGCTGGAAAACAGCGAAAAATCGACCTCATGATGGGAACACCAGTATCAGAAAAGTTGAGTAGTTTTACTTAATTTTATAATGTTGATATTTACGCTTTAATTTCTGCAAGCTTAATTGAATTTACTTAGTTTTTTTAATTCTTGCCTGAACTTAACTTTTTCATGTAAAAATTACATTTGTTTTTTTTTTTCTGTAGTATTTACTTCACCATAAAAACATTTTTTACAGTGTTGGTTTCATGTAAACCAAATAGATATAGAAAGACGGTTATGAATGGGAGAAACTGCAACATGCAATATGGCGGAATACTTCCCGCCTTCTAAGTAAAAGAGCCAATCGCTGACTGATAAAGTCATCGCATCACTGCAGCAGCCGTTAGAAGCTTCGGTTCCCATAGAAACCTGAGACTCGCGCTTAGGACTGCACATGCGCATTGGCTCGTCAAGCCTGAAAAATAAGCTTTTTTGAGCATAAGAAGCAACATTTATGGGACAGATTTTTTTGCTTTGAATATGTTATTTAAATCAGAAGACAGATATTGATCATATGAGTTGGCCTTGATGTTATAATCATCAAGTGCTTGTGTTTAGTGAGCAGCTGAGAGAGGAATCTGTCTGAATAGTGTTCATGCCAGTGTGCTAAATATACTGATCCACACCGCAGCTGCTGTCTCACTCATCTGAGAGCACGAAGACGATGTCCGGCTTTCATTCCCCTGTCAAGAGAGCCACTTTAACCGTCTGTCTACCAGTGACATCACGAGCGCCTCACCTCCGGGTGAAGAGCCAGAAACATTCGTGTTTCCTGACAGAAAGTTCGAGCGAGCCAAACTTCGCCCGTCTGCCTCTTTAAATAAGTTAATTAAAGTCCCGCGGCGTGGGCACAATATGCCTCTCTGTGCCCGCCGGAGCGTACCGACACTCATTGGCTTTCTCCCTCAAATCCCCTCAGATTTATTAAAAATACCCAAATACATGAATCAGTTCTGTCTGAAAAGGAATCCAGGCGAAGCGTGGACGACGATTTCTGTCACTGTGATTAGACGGAGACGGATGCCAAATCCACAGATTGACGGTTTTTCTTTAGGGGCTCATTTGGCTCGAAGAAAACCAGAGAGAGAGAGAGACAGATAGACAGAGAGAGAGAGAGAGAAAGAGAGAGAGAGATGGCGCCCACACAAGGTGTTCCACTGACTTTCTGTATTCAGCTCGTATCGCGCGTTCTGAAATTACCGCGGCGGTCGCCGGATTAAATGCTTCCACACAAAAGACGCGTCAGGAGCGATAGAGCCGTGAAGCTCTTGACATTCAGATCCGCTCGTAGGTGATGTGAGGGTCTTGTGTGAGGAGGTGAGGGTCTCTTTCATGTCGGTTAGGGCTACACACGAATACAAATTAACCAAAACTACACTGTAAAAAGTAAAACATTGGTGTTCTTCGTTTGATATATTTTTTTTCATTCCAATAGCCTAAAATTATTAGATTGTTAAGTAAAATTACATTTTGTAATTTATATGTGTCTTTCAATCTATTTTCTTAGATCGATACAATATAAAATTATAACATAACAATGAAATTTAAATTATACATTCGATCAAACGACTTTTATTAGATTAAGCATGGTTTGCGCATGCGCACACATGAAAACTCGAGAGAAGGTTCTGGAAGAGACCGAACGCAGCAGAAGCGGCAGAAGTCGGAGGAGGCGCGAAGCGAACAGGATACTTTGTCAGGTAAGGTAATTAACCAAAATTGTACGTCTGTGTTATCCTTGCCCTTTATTTCAGCACTCACAGTATAATTTTTATAAGGTAACTAGTTCAGTTTTATAAGGTGACTTCCTTGTCACTGTTTACTGATAGCCAGTCTGCGCGGCCTATCTAGCATAACGTTAAAGTAATGAGGAAACTCATCCAGCATTTAAATACTTGAATAGCATTAACGTCATATCATTTTAATGAACAGATACGCAGATTAGAAGTTATAATGTTAATTTTGACATTAGCGGTATAGCGTTAACATTGCGCCATTTTACAGCTAACGATTTTCCTGGGAAATCCAAGAATTAATATTATAGACCGATTGAACGGATATTATGAAAGGAAAAAATATTTTTCGCTCTGAATGTTGTAAAAAAAAAAAAAAAAAGTTGTATTCATGAAGCTTGAGTATATTGCATTTCTTTGCCGAAAGAAATGAATCACCTCAATATGCGAGTGACGTGTAACGTTTCCCGCTCAGAATTTAGGCTTAACGTTACTGGCTCAGCTCCGGGCGCTCAATGCCATTATGAACGCTGATTTTATATGTTTTATGTTTTAAATTTGCGAAGGCAGGAAATGAATGTGAGGAAAATTAATTTACACTTTGAAACTGTAAAACTAAAACGGATTAATGTTTGGATTTTAATTTTAGGAAAGCTGCTGCTTGGTAGGCCTAGTTCCTGGTGCCAGTTCTGGTTGTCCAGTCTTCGCTGACACTGGTAAGTTGTTTTTGCCATGGAGGGGAGGGGGTTGGGGTCAGTAGGTGATTCGTGCATTACATTCAATACTGATTGCACTGATTCAGGGCTGGAGCAAATGTATGCTGCGTCCCAATTCGCCTACTTATACTACGCCCTAAAAGTATGTACTCTTTTTGTGGAGAAAAAGTATAAACTTTTGAGTGTGTAGCAAAAGAGTATGCAAGCCATGGGAGATACTACTTTGTCATCTTTAACGGACGGATCTGTCGCGTGCATCCTGTCATCGTAAACTGGCATGTCAATCATCTTATCACAGTTAAAATCCTCCATTCAATCTATTTTAATTTCCTACCTTTTCGGAGAGAAATGTTGTAGCACGTTCATCTACCAGTCGTGTGTTTTCCATGCGGAGACTGTCCTTGTGTGTTTGCAATTTGAATATAATGATTCATTTAAAAGTTAATGGCTTAACGTATCTTTGCAAATGTTCAAAATGCTGCTGCAGTTGCAATATAATGTAGATAACATTGAATAAATAAATTTTTGCCAGGTAAGATACTGATAATTAATTTACTTATGTTTCAGAAAGATGACAATTTAATATTTGACTGGGAAGAATTGCAAATGTTGTGGGAGAGGTGGCCAGCACTTTTTCAAATGGAAGAGGTCAGTTTTGGTACAAAACTATGTTGATTCTTGTTCATTTGGTATTCATAACAGTAATTTGATTACAGCTTTTGTTACTAATTTAAATAATTTGGTCAATTATTAATCCCAAACTTTGTATTTTCTGCTGTTTTCATTTTTTAGATCAGTGCTGAGTTCATGAGAATCACAACGGAAAAAGGGTGGCGTGACAAAGGAAAAGAATGGCAGGATTTTACATCGTTTAGATGAGGTATGTACAATTACGACTGAGTCAGACTGAATCAAATATGTTTGATATTACCTTAACCGGTCTGTTCTATGGTCGCTATGACAGGGTTGTACATGAACTTTTTTTGCGCGTAACACTGGTGCTACAAAGGTTAAAAGATTTTTAGCACCAGTAGCCTGAAAGTTGTCAGCACAGACTGATTTCTTTTGTAGCATGTGTGACAAATGTCACACTGTACAGCCCTGTATGATACCAACATTAAAACCCTGACAACTCAATCGTTTGTGCTCAAAACGAACTCCGTCTAACCACAATGAGTGAAGATCTGAGCATGATGCCCCTAACACTAACATTGTTAGCCTTTTCAGTGTGGTGTTATATGGAGGCAATCTGCATGTGGCTCAGCTGAAGTGTTATGATGCCCTGTTTTAAAGGGATAGTTCACCCAAAAATGAAAATTGATGTTTATCTGCTTACCCCAGCGCATCCAAGATGTAGATGTCTTTGTTTCTTCAGTAAACACAAATTAAGATTTTTAACTCCAAACGCTGCCGTCTGTCAGTGGTACAATGCAAGTCAGCGGGAACTTGGACTATAAAAGTAAATAAAACGACAAATCCAAACGAAACGCCACGAACGCTCGTGACGACACATTGATGTCTTAAGACACGAAACGATCGGTTTGTGTGAGAAACCGAACAGTATTTATATCATTTTTTACCTCTAATACACCACTATGTCCAACTGTATTCATCAATCGATTCGTGATGTCTGATCGCGCTCTGACAACGGCAGTGATGTCTCGCCCATATACTTCAATGAGTGCTAGACATCACTTCCGTTGTCGGAGCGCGATCAGACATCACAAATCGATTGATGAATACAGTTGGACATAGTGGTGTATTAGAGGTAAAAAATGATATAAATACTGTTCGGTTTCTCACACAAACCGATCGTTTCGTGTCTTAAGACCGCAGGGTTTAATTTTGGATTTGTCTGTCGTGTTTTATTTACTCTTATAGTCCAAGTTCCCGCTGACTTCCATTGTACCACTGACAGACGGCAGCGGTTGCAGTTAAAAATCATCATTTGTGTTCTACTGAAGAAACAAAGACATCTACATCTTGGATGTGCTGGGGGTAAGCAGATAAACATCACATTTTCATTTTTGGGTGAACTATCCCTTTAAAGGTTGTATCAGCGATTGCAGGCCCAAACATAAATGATCATATTCATCCTTATGATCCGCTAGCTGCACGCCCCATAAGCAGGCCGTCAAAAAAAACGCCTTTGTAGGCAGCCTAGGGTCTGAGATCTGTACACAAAAACAATAGACCGCAACAGTGCTATCAACCACTCAAAACCAAAATAGTGTTTAATTTTCTGATACTGATACACTCTTTATTCATTACTATGTATTGTCTTGCCAGGATATGCCAGGTGATGGACTGGAGCAAACAATGGCCGTCTTAATCTGTGAGACAGACAGACACCAGGGTTCTCATTGAGTCCACAGAGGTCCTCAGTAACGTGCCCTCAACCGCAGCTGCTGTAGCAATGCTGTTTGGACTAACATATGTGGTATACCTCGAGTATCCAAAAGAACTGAAATTCACTTGAGTTTTTTCTGAAAGTTTTAATGGAACTTGGCGCAAGAAAAATGACCCCCAAAATATGTCGCCTCTCCACTCTGCTGCATAGTCAATGACTGACTGACAGCCTCCATTTCAGTGCTTTGATGAACACAGGATGGCAGAAATTCTTTCACCCCAGTCTCCACTACATCGTATTAGTAGTTCAGTAGTTGTTTGTTGTTTACTGGATGTGGCAATATCTCTGTTTGTATTTGATTTACATTTATTTCTCTGAATTATATTTGTATTTGTAAAACAATGTTTGTTTTGCCAAAAAAGTCTAATCTTAAAAACAGTGATTTAATAAATCTTTTAAAATAATGTTTGATCTGACTCATTTAAAATATATATATTTTGAGAGAATTTAAATTTTTTAGATTGTCAATTGTGAAGCATTTTATATTACTTGCAATGAATACATATTTCAGATTGAAGAAAATTAAATTTAGATCAAGTCTCTTAAAAACCTTTTTTTTAATTTAAGCCAATTTAAAATATTGATTTACACCAAATTCATAAAAGAGTTTGCAGGAAATCAAGTCTGTTAAAAAACGTGTTTTTTTAATTTAAGCCAATTTAAAATATTGATTTACACCAAATTCAGAAAAGAGTTTGCATGAAATGCAGAAAATTAGTTTGAACTGAATGGTTTCTGAACATTAGGTCAATGTAAAATCTTTATTGTGAATGGTTACTTCAATTTTATTAAGTTAATCCAATGTTTCACTTTTTACAGTGTACAGCGCGGGCCGGTTATTAAAAATCATCCCGCATTCATGTGCGTTTGGATCAACAACGCCTCTAATTCATTAAAAGATGAGCGCTTAATGACTTTTTAATTAGTATTGATTCATTCAGCTTGACTGGCATGTCAAAAATATGCATGAGGGAAGCTTCACAACAAAGCTCAAGAGGCGCATTTACGAAAATGAGTTTGACGCTGCGTCCGAAATCGTGTAAGCACTATGTTAAAATGGTATGTAGTATGAATATGGGTAGTATGTTACTGACCTACCGACAGGGTTGGTAGGTTTTCACAAAAAACCTGCCCAATTGCTACTTTAAAAGCCCAGAACTAGCCCAATCGCATTTCAGGGGGGTCCCCGGTAAAAATCGCATCCCGTGGGGTAAAATCTGCGGGGTTTTAGCAAAATTAGCATTCCAGGGGCTAAATATCACATTATTGGGGTCGCTTCAACCCGCGGACATGAAAGACAACCCACAGCAACACAATTTCGCGGGAAAACTGTGGATTTGGCAACAGCTAACACACGACGTAACAGTTACGTAATGTATTCGTACTTTTTGGTAATTTCATGACTTACTAACTGACAACGTAACTATGACGTTGCATGCCAGTAATTTCATTACCTTCAGATTACCATCTCACAACGTCGTCAGTACGACCCCCTAACGTTATAAGATTACCAAGGACGTTCCAGATACGTACTCTATACGTAATATGTTGGTAATTCCATGACTTAGTAACGTAACTACAACGTTGTATGCCCATAATATTATTACCATCAAATTACCATATCACAACGTCGTCAGTACGATCTCCTAACGTTATAAGAAAACCAAGGACGTTCCAGATACGTACTCTATACGTAATATATTGGTAATTCCATGACTTACTAGTAACGTAACTACAACGTTGTATGCCCATAATATTATTACCATCAAATTACCATATCACAACATCGTCAGTACGATCTCCTAACGTTATAAGAAAACCAAGGACGTTCCAGATACGTACTCTATTCGTAAATGTCATTCCAGACTACTGGCAACGTTATAGCAACGTCATGTGCTGGTAATTTCATTACCATCATTTACACATTCTTATATGTTATATTATCAGAATTGCCATTTAAAATGTGTAATTAAACGTCAGACACAAGACTGAAATGTCCCTTAAGAAAAAAAAAATGTTTCTTTTCACCAAGTCAGAATATGATAACTGCTTTTTATAGTGACGTGACATACAGCGCGCGCCTCCACAAATGGAGTGCGCGCCGCGCGCACAGTATGTTGACAAGAGTAAAGTTAATTTTTTGAGAGAAGAATTTATTTTTCCGAGGTGACAACGAATAAATGGCTTTTATAAAAATGTATAAAAGTTAACTTTGGAAGACGCAAAACCTTTTTTTATTGTTATGTTTACGTTAGTGCTGTGGGCCGTTAGAGTTGCCATGGCAACCGGGAAAACATTCAAGCTGCTGGAGAGGACAGCGTCGGCGTTTCTCCGTGTTCTCGTCAGTTTATAGCAATAAGTTCAACAACTGCGTCAGATTGGTTAAGTAACATTACCACAGTCTACTTTAAGTACTTTTGTAATATTTTACCTCTGTGATTTGAAAGTTGAAATATATGTTAGCAAAATGTTACGCTAGCATATGTTTTAATGATACTGAGTGCAAAAGTCTTGAATGCTTTTATTTTATGTTTCGCTGTAGGCGATATGTTTTTATTATAGTTTGGGTGTATTTCATTATTTTTATTTGGATTTTGTTCATGTTCTGTGGTTTTTCAAATAAATGAATTGAATTCATTTTGAGCTCTGCATTCATTGTTCACAGCTGTTGGAATAGCCTTAAATTAGTTTGGGCAAATGAGGACATAAATTAGGTTAAACTACTGCATGTCCGCCCATAGAAAAATAAATAAATATAAAAATTACCAACTGATTACCAACACACAACCATTGATACACAACGTTGCTACAACGTCGCAGTTACTAACTGGCAACGTCACAAAGTTACGTTGTGGCAACGTATCCGGGAATTTCACTTTTCCGGTTGCCACAACGTAACTAGTTACGTCGCCATGACGAAAGTTTGGTCACCAAATTACGTTGCAGTTACGTAACAGTCACGTATTTTGGTTAGCTGGGGTTGCCTCGCTTCACTTCCATTCATAAATCCTCTCCTGTGGCCTCATGGGATAGTAAAGTGTCCATACAATCAAAGAGCTTAGAACCCAAGAGGCGACACTTTGATACTTTTTGGGTAACAGCCACTAGGTGGCGCTCCGGTAGCGCGGCCGCCATTATGGGGTGAAAATACTAACTGGACCATTGAATCCTTCACATCTTACGCACCCAAAATCGGCGAATTTCACTGCCAAATCAGAAGCGCAATAGAATAGTTTTTTTAATTAAATCACCAGTAAATTGTATGGCTCATACAGTAAATTTTGTATTGTCTTATATGTTTTATTTTACCAGTTGTGGAATCCAACCATTCAACTATCTGAGGTAACGTAGTTAGCCTACTTTATTGAGTATTTCCATTTTATGCAACTTTACATATTTATTAATAGTAATTAATACATTTAAAATCATCATGTTTGCAGCGAACAATATATTTTAGACCTAGTGGAGTAATAATAATAATATATCACTAGGTCTGATTTGAAATATTGTACGTTTTAATGGATCATGCTACAAACATAACGATCTTATAATACATGATGCATTGCTGTGTCCGTTATCCCATAATTCACACTTTTGGACACTTTTGCTTTAACGGACATGGGTTTCTAGAGAGCTAAGGTTTTGTGAAAAAAAGTTAAAAAGACTTAAACACAAAGTGTGTAAAATAAACTGTAAAAAGGATTTGATGATCAGTAGTGATAGTATTTTATTCTGTGTTGTCATCAATCAGGTTGGATTTCAGCTTTAATGTACGTTTTTTTTTAACAAAGCAGCTGATATTGCCATAGAAACTAGTGGACTGACGACTCACTTTCACCCCTGAATGGCGGAAACGCAGGGCTGCTGCTGGGCGCCAGTGTTACAATAGAACGTTCTATTGACTGTCGCTTCTTGTTAGTGTATATTCTTTGATAGAATGCTTCAGAATCTTGTCCAAAGTAGTCATCCGGTTACTTTTCGCCTACTACTCTGTTGGTGTATCATTTTCGCATACTATATAGTAGAGAAGTATTCGATTTCACACGCAGTGTGAGTTTAAAGTTGCGATGAAACGGAAGTAGCAACAAATCTTTTCTTCTGTATTGTAACATACATCAGAGTGTAAACCCAGTTCTGAGTGGAATGTTCAGAGAACATTTAAAAGTAACATCCCATAATGTTTGCAAAATGAAAGGGAAACGCTGATTCATAACGCTCCGAAGCTTCCTGATGCGGTGTTTTGAAATCAGCCATCACTAAATAAGTTGTTATTTTGTTTTTTTGGCGCACCAAAATATTCTTGCTTTATAATATTAATATTGAACCACTGTACTCACATGAACTGAGTTAAATATGTTTTTAGTACATTAATGGATCTTGAGAGAGGAAATGTCATTGCTGGCTATGCAGGCCTCACTGAGCCATCGGATTTCAACAAAAATATCTTAATTTGTGTTCCGAAGATTAACGAAGGTCTTACGGGTGTGGAATGACATGAGGGTGAGTAATAAATTATAATTTTTGGGTGAACAATTTAACATTCGCATAACCATGAAAAAATACATTTACAAACACTAAACATTCATAATTAATGTTTCCAAAACTTAATATAAACATTAGCAAATTAATTTGTTAGCTGGGAACAAATGTTCTAGAAACGCTGTAGGAACAATGATGGGGATGAGTTACATTATCAGATTACTTTTACATTTACAACAAAATATCTGAGTTACTTTTTCAAATAAGTAACACAAGTTACTTTGTTTTCCCATTGACTGACACCTCTCCGGTCCCCATGTTAAGAGAAATTGGAAGTGCAGAGCCTGCAATTATGTTAAATTACACAAATATACTTTATGTAGTCTATTATTATAACTTCCTGAGTCTCTCAATCATTGTCCAACTCCAGTTTGAACAATGTAAGGCTGAACACCGTTACTGACAATCTTCATTTTGGCTGCGTGAGATTCTCCAGCTTTGTTGTTGTTGAGCTGTTAAAGCTCCGCCCTCTTTTGGAAAGGGGGCCGGGAGCAGCAGCTCATTTGCATTTAAAGGGACACACACACAAAAACAGCGTGTTTTTGCTCACACCCAAATAGGAGCAAATAGCACAGAATTCCTCGCTCTACATTTTTTATTTTTCCATAATCCAGATGTATGTTACAATAAGGAAGAGCCGTCGCTACATCACGACTTTAACCATTAGTACTACGGTTTTACTGCAAATACTATAGTAAAATCATGGTGAAAGAAGTATCTGTTCATAATATCAGCTGTCACTGACAGGGTTGGTTGGCTTCATCTCTTCACATCATCTACTGATCTCGCATGACAGGAAGGTTCTTTGTGCAGTAAAGCGCAGCCGCCTGCAGCCTCGTCCGCTGATTGACAGCTGTCACTGCTGATCTCGCTCAGACGGTGACGTTTCCCCGCTGTGAAGACGCAGGCACCGACCATAACGTGATCTACATGCTGGTCAGAGGATACGGAAAGGAAACCCCAGCGGCGTTTGGCTCCACTGATTCTGAAGATGAATAAGAGGCCCTGAGCGCACTCACACACACACACACACACACACACACACACACACTGCCAGAC